>SZWC01017609.1:2715-24558 GCA_023375785.1 Penium margaritaceum | reverse complement strand
CATTCTACCATGGCAACAAACTCGAGAAGCTTTTCCTTTACCTCTCTCTCTCTCTCTCTCTCTCTCTCTCTCTGTTTTGACGAAGTAGATCCACAACTTCTGGATGTGATCGTCATTTAAGGTCAGGAAGTACTTTCTTCCTCCATTAGACGTTGTGCAAAAGGGTCCGCACTCGTCACTATGGATCAGGTCCAAGACATCTCCTCTCATTAACCTCCTCTCCCAAACAGCTTCTTCTTTGCCTTGGCTCGGAGGCATGGTTCACACAACGTACACCCTTCTCCATTTTTCATGGTGCACCCTTCCATTCCACGGACTACCTCTTGCTCTTGCATCTTCTGTAGTGTGCTGTTTTCCAAGTGGCCAAACTCAGTGTCATTGTCCTTGGTTGATGTGGTGGTCATAGCGGTCGCCAGCTGTGCATCCTTTGGCTTCGGTGCTACTGTCTTTGTGGCACATGCTAGTCCCTCATCCAACGCATTTGTGACTTTGGTTTGAAGCACATAGATGCCATCGACTCTTGGAACTTGAAGCATGAGGTCGTCTTTGGTGTACAAAACTCTTATGTCCTCGTTTTTCAGAGCCACGGCTTCCTTGTTGATGAACACCATTTTCATGTTGTTGTCGGTGATTTGTGAGACCGAAAGCAGGTTTGCTGCAAAGGAGGGCATGTATACCACCTTTGAAACATTGACCGCCTTCTTCCACCTTTGTTACCGCCTTCTTTCCTAGGACTACGGCAGTCCCTTGCCCAGTGCCTAGCCTTACTACAGCTGTGACGATTTCCGGGCTTCTTGGAACTCTTCCCGCCATGATGGAATTTCCCTCCATCGCCACTGCTTCCGCTATTGCCTTCACTTGAGCGAGAGCTTGCACCTTGTCCACCGAAGCGAGAGGCATAGGCTGAAATGTTTGCCTCACTACCACTACGTCGCATGGACTCATTGCAGACGTGTTCGGCAACAGCCTCATACGTCAGATCTGCCTCCTTCCAACCACCAAATATGGTAATTAAGGACCCCTAGCTTTCCGTCAATACCATCAGAAGGATCATGGCATGCATGTTGGAGTCGAGATTCTATTCCATTTGCTGGACCTCTTGCAGTACGTTGTCAAACGACTACTGAAATGCGGGTATCGATTCTCCTTCGCTCATCCTCATCGACATCAACCTTTGGAAGATGAAGATTTGGTTTGCTAGGGCATTTGATTGATGAACGCGTGAGAGTTTTGCGTAGGCCTTGGCAGCCGACGTGCATCTTGTGATGTGGGATTGATGAGTCTCGTTGATTGATGTCACAAGTATACTTGTGACATCATGGTGCATCATGTTGTGCCATGTTGTTCTTCATCGTCCATGCTGCAAGTCAGCCACATGCGTAGTCAGTGTCGCATTGACTGGTGCTATCTTGGTCCCTTTGAGGATGCCGAGATAGCCACAGACTTTCATGACAATCTCAAACTTCCACTTCCACAAGGGAAAACATGTCCCTGTGAATTTTGACATACCTGCCTGGAGGCGGGCTTGAGTCGGATCTGCCATTTTTTTGCCGGTTGCTTGTCTTCTCTACTCTGCTACTACTTTGCTTTGTCAAGGCCGATGAGACTGATAAAGCTGCTCACTGCGACCGTTGTCAAAGATGCAGTTGGTTCCTTTGCATACCCCTCCTACTGATGAACGCTTAAGACAATATTGCCGTTGTAAGAAAAACAGACTCGGGGTCGTACAACCTTCTCAAGGGGTAGAGATTTATCCCGTTGGGAGTCTTGAGAGTCTTGTCCAATACGGACAGATCTATTCCTTGTCCCCTAGTCTGCCACGTGCATGCACCCTACCTGAGAATCCGATGGAGCCAATGCAGTAGATGGAGCCGTCCGATGTTTGTGTCCCTGTTGTACCTGTACGCCCTACAAGACCACGCGTGAGTCGGCCTTTAGAGCGTGCCTTAGAACTAGAAGTGTGGGCCCATAACCCTTTGTCAATGCACCGGATAGCAACGGTCTAGAAAACGGGTCCCGACATGGGAGGCCGCCAACCGCTCTTGGTATTGCAACCAAGATAATACATCACCCTCAAACAAGGGACCCATGCTTTAGGTTTGTTTGGTTTGCAACCTCACAAAGTCCGCATGAAGGTCTTGAGTGTCTACCCTTGGTTGGACACTCTGTGAGGAGTCTCAAAGGCAAGAACTGTAAACGGATGCATGCAGGGTACATGCTTTTGTACTTGCAGAGCTTTGGTAATGCTTCTGCTTGTAGTGGCTCCACAGGAGCTGACCTCAGCCGACAGTCCTACTTGGCGCGTCCAAAGACCACCAAGTGTCATCCTCAAGGCAGGCTCTAGTAAGCTTCCTAGAAGCTTCCTGTCCCATTCTGGGCCACAAAGAAAAATGCGGCCGTCCCGGGGTTTGCGCCCGCGACCCATGATCTTCGGCGCCTGTCCCAACTAGGCCACAAAGTTTTGTTTCCTATGACGATCTCCTGGAGACATACCCATTATGGGCAGTGCATTCCTCGCCTATCTCAGAAGAGACCAAGGAGACGTATTCCATAGAGCAATGCATGCATTGTCTTTCCGTGCAACCAGCCAGCTAGCTAGTGGACAAGGTGCATACCATTTAACACAAAGGTGGACTCAAGCTTGTCCCAAACCTATTTTGAGGTGAGGATGCTGCGGACAAGGATTTGCTGGTGTTCAACAAGGTGGAGGTAGATGGTGGCAAGGGCGCGGTTCCGCTTCTCGCGGTGGGTCCGGGCCTCGACAGCGGAGAGGGAAGTTTCAACAGATTCATCCTCACTCACGTGGCTCTAGAGTCCCTTCTCCATTCTTCATGCTGTTGCTCCTGTTGAAGAAGTTCTTGCCTTCAAACTTGGCAATGTTGACGCCGGCCACCACAGAAGCGGACATTGCCATGTTGACTGCAACATTGGCCCACAAACAGCCTCTCTCACACACCAGTGTGCAAGGGATGCCTCAAGGATGAGGCAAGGGATTTTTTTAGCTCTTATGCCACTAATGAAAAAACAGGCAGCCCTCAGGGAGGTGATCAGGCTCACCAAGAGCCGCTAGGCAGGATCAAGTGTTTATGAGAGACAAGTTGCAGGTTGCAAAGGCCAAAATACGGAAGCATGTGAATTTTTTAGAGAGCGCGAATGACTGGTTTGACAAGTGGGTGAGAAAAAGAATAGCACAGCTTTCTAACAGGCCTAAGTACACTCCATTTAGCGCATGGAGGTGGAAGAACCACCCTGTCAAAGTTCACCTCCTAGCACACTTCTAGTCTAGCGGGATGAGCAGCAGTCACACTCTCACACAAGAGAATTACCATCCCTGCCATGTGGACAACCAATAATGTTGACGGGGACCTTCCTTGAAGCTCCTTCAAGGTCCTCCTGCCGCCTTTCTACCTTGAAGGCCGCTCGAAGCCTCCCTGCCCAATGATTCTGGCCATCTTTTGTGTTGGTAGTGCAAGAGCTGTCACTTGAACCGGACCCACTACCACCAAACCTAAAAATTCCATATCTCCCTCCAACGGACTCCAGATCGAGTTCCGTATATTTCTCAGATTCAGGAAGGAATCCTCTATCCATCTTTGGTGCCTGATGATTTCTATCAAGCAACCTACTTTTTGACACCCTATATCCATCACCAACTCCAAAGTGGAAGCGAAGTACGTTGCGCCGGCCATGGTGATCAAGGAGGTGGTGTGGCTTTGTAGGTTGCTGAGGGAGCTGGGCATGCCACAGCAGGAGCCGACAGTGGTGCAAGGGGACAACACCAGCTCCATCTTGCTGAACAACAACCCGATACAGCACAGGTGAAAAAAGCACATCGATGTACCTTACAACCACAGTCACGACATGGTGGAGAAGGGACACGTGGTGTTTCAACACTACAGCACCAATCACGTGCTCATGGACTGCTTGATCAAGACACATTCCATGGACCGGCATTTCATCAACGTGGGCGGCCTCAGAATGACCAGCTATGATGGGCTGGCAGGCGCAACGGAAGATGAGCAGAACTGAGCAGGAGGCAGTAGGCATGGAAGGTGCAAGATGGAGAATGTTGAAAAAACTCCCATGACAGAGGAAGAACTACAGAAGCTTCTGCAGGCATGAAAGGTGCTCCAAATCCACTTCCAACTATTGCATGTGAAGCAGGATGTCGAGCTAGACCCGTAGCAATTCGGCTGCTTGATTCTGTTCAGAATCGCAGACGTTATGGGTGTTTGGCGCAGGATTTGGCCGTAACGAGGCTCCGGATTGCGCCACAATGTGAGCAGAAACTTTTGGTGGTGGATTCAGGTATTACAAGGTATTTGTGTGGGATCTGGCCAAAATTAGGGTTTGGGAACCGCGACTCAGTAATACAGTTTGTCACTCAGGGGCTTGAGAAAGTCTGACCGGAAGTCTGCGGGCAGGTTTTGAACTCCGTCAAATTGAGGCACAAGGTTTGATAATAATTGAACTGAGGCGCCCCCAAAGGGTGCCAAAGGCAGCGTAGAAGGTTATTGGAACTCCTGCACATTCCGAAAGGCGACTTGGTGCAGTATCTCTTGATGGCGATCCATCAAGTCGCCCTCATGCTAGCGTAATGCTGAGCGGCAGAGCAAAATGATGCATGTCGGAGCACGTATCGTAGGCTACGCTTAACCACAGCATCCATTCTTTGGTATATTGGAGATATTGTGGTCCTTGGCTAAAGAATAAGCCAAAATAGATACCCAGCTCTTCAATGGTTGGGTAATGCTGATTTCCTCCAGAACTCTGCTCGCATAGCGTGCGGCGACCAGAAAGTGCACGTTTTGTCTCACCTTACTGCCCAAACAAGTCGTGAACCTCGCACCATATCCAGACCACGTTGGAACAAATTTCTAGCAGATTTTAATGATGTGATGTCGTTCTCAGGCAGTTTTCTCTATTGTGACACAGCTAGAGTATTCGGCATTTTGCACTGTAGACAGAATGGTAAAGATCATTGAGGTTTTATGCCCACGGGAGTCGATGAATCATCGAGTACTTTGTACATGTTGTGTCCAGTTGCAGATAGTGCTGCCATTTTCCTCCAGAATTGGAAATTAAGTCCATGTTGTCTGCGTTTTGAATTGCTGAGAGCACTTCTGTTTTTGCTGCTTTCCAGGCTTCTGGTGTCGATGCTGAGAATGATGCTACTGGCCTACTGGCCAAAAGGAAAAGCCACATGAGTTGCTTCTGCTTCTGAAACTGATGCATGTGTGAGAAGAAAGGCAAACCTAGTGCACTGGAGAGATATGCTGCTGCTTTTGATGTTGATGTAGGAGTGGGCCTGGGGGTTCACCACGTGTAGTGCTGCAAAATGCACTGTGAAGATACCCTGGAATGTGATTTACAGAATTCTTTGGTGGAGGGTGCTGCCACTACACCACTCTCAGAGGGTGTTCTTCCATCGAGGGTCCTCTGAGTCCTTGCAGAGGTGCTAGAGCATGGTGATGCCGAGTGTCCACTTCTAAGGGCTAGAATGGATTACTCCACTGTTAGCTTGATACCATCAGGGCGACAGGTGGTTTCCGGTCTGAGAGGCTACAATGTCCCTGGATCTAAACACAAAATGTTGCTGCTGATGAAGGAGTGGGCACAGGGGCAAAACTATGTGCACCATGGTGGCGGAGGATTGCTGAATGCTGCTATAATGAATAGGTCAGGAAGATGCTATCTTACCCAAGTATGCGGCTGAGGAGTGGGTGAAGGGGCATAGCCGCGTGCACTGCGGAGGAGGTGGATACTGAAAGGGGATCAGAATGCAGCAAGGGGAAAGATTTTTCCAATTTGTGGCTGAAGTGGGTATAGAAGCAAATTAGGGAGGTGCTACTGATGAGGGGTGTGAAAGGGGGGTGCTCTTTGGTCCAGAAGTGTTGCTACTTGTTGCTTGCTGATTACCGATAGCTGATTGCTGATTGGATGCAGAGGCAAAACAACCTATGTAAGGGAATGCGGAATGCAAGGTGGCACAAGCCACAAGTGCTGGTGATGCAAATGATTTTGATGATGATGCTGCTGGGTTGCAGAGTGGCACGATTTGATTCGGATGAGTCTGATTATGCTGATGTAAAAGAATGAGGAGCGGGGATTATTGTGAGTAGATGAAACAGCCTGCAGTGGCAGTGTCACAGATCATCAATGTGAGGAATTTGTAATGAAAAAAGAAGAGCCTGATGATATGAATAGATTTTCAGAAGGCTTGAGAGGTGAAAGACGGGTTTGGTTGAGCAGAATGCATGGTAGAATGTGAAGGCAAGAGCAGGATGGTAGGAAGCTTCAAGTGGGGTGCCCGAAGGAGCTATGAATTCTGAGATGCAAAGCAAAAAGGCCAGAATTTGTCAGGAATCACCAGTTCTTCTAGCTCCAATGCTAGAGGAAAACGTGGCTGGAAGCCTGACACAAGAACAGCGATGCTAGCACAGGCAGCGTAGATGGTAGCTGAGGAGACCAGGAGGGAGCCTGCCCAAGAGAGGCACATTGTTGAGGAAAACAGGGTGACTTGGTCAGGTGGCTCCAGGGAATGTTGCCTGAGGCTCTGATACCTTGTCGGAAAATAGGAGCAATGCAGACACAAGTGGAAAGAAGCAATTATAAGGAAACTGAGGCACAATGGTGCAGGAAAGTGATGCAAGAAGAATGAAAAAAGCACGATGAGGAAGTTTTCCATGAGTAGAGTGCGGGGTGTGAAGTAGATGGAGGGCACGTAACATAAGCGCCAATGGGCAGTTGGGACCTCATGGGGGCGATGAGCCGAGGAGTGCAGTGACAAATCAAGGAGATGTGAGTGAGAGGCTGGTGAGGAGCAAGCAGGGAAGGAATGGCAGAGAGGATACAAAAGCCGCAAAACTAAAGGCAAATAGAATCAAAATCCTCCGTACATGGACACTGAACAGAAAGAATGCCCTCTTTACTAGCCTCACACATTGCAAAAAAATCGCTTACTAGGGGGTGTTTGGCACTGACACAACTGTTTCATGCTCCTTTCCAAGGTGGTTCACTAAAGGAGTGTAACCATATTCAAGAACACTGTTGTCATCCAAGAGATAGCCCAACTTATTTGAGAGAAGAGGTCATGGCAGATTCACTTCCTAACAAAGGGGCAAAAGAAACAGATCGGCCAGGGTAAGCAAGCCCCATCGTTATGCACTTGGCCATCAAATCGAAGGGATCTCACCCGGGTAGGAAGTTATTCGCCGCTACATCCAGAAGCTTGGGGAATATGGTATGATGTCATACATCATCATGGAAGGAGATCCTATTGCCCGTGAAAGCTCTTTGCGTTCTTTAGTTCCACTCTGAAGATGATACTGGTGGTGGTGAGGCTTCACTAAGATTCCCTGATCTGCCTTTGTTTTCATTTGCATAATGCATTGGTGGAGACCTGCAGTGACTTAACAAGAAAGAGGCATCTACTTTGCTTTATTCTCAACTGATACTGAGGACTGGTATGCTTCTTTTCTTTTTTTGGTTTTGATCGATGATCCTGACTGAAAAAACCTCCCACCAGTCTCCCTTCTGGTATACACTCTCATGAGTTGTGGCTACATCATACCACAAGAGAAAATGCGCATGCTGATCACACAGCCTTTCAAACATGTCACCACAGGAGGGAATGCATTGAGCCCTTGGCAAGAGGTATTTTATACATGTCAACAACCAAGGGGATCCCTCTGAAGGCTATTCTGGTCCAAAAACATTCTCAGGGGTAGACACCATTGCTTGCGACTATTTGATGGCAGCATGGCTTGAGTTCTGAAAACAATTCTACGTTCAGGTCAATGTTAAGTGGCATCATCACAGAGTAGTCTAAACAACCATCACTAGCAGAGCACTTCTGCTGTCATGGCAAGTGGCGTTGAAATGAGGAGAGTGGATCAATGGAGAGGTGCAGATTCCCAGTGAGGACATAGCAGAAATGAGGTAGACCATTCTTCTAGGCAGATCAACAACTAGGATTCCCTTACACCATGCCTACTACAATCAAATGCAGCCCTCAGGGAGGTGATCAAGCTCACCAAGAGCCGCTAGGCAGGACCAATTGTATGTGAGAGACAAGTTGTAGGCTGCAGAGACATAAATACGGAAGCGTGTGAAGTTGCGTAGAAAGTGCAAATGGCTGATTTGACTCATAGATGAGAAGGTAGATTAGCACAGCTTTCTAAAAAGCCTAAGTACGCCTCATTGGGCACATGGAGCTGGAAGAACCACTCTTTTTTTAGGAATTCATGGAATTCATTGAAGAGGTACTCGCCTCCGCCATCGGTGCGAAGCACCTTCAAACACCTGCCACTCTCGTTCTGTGCAGCAGCCACCCATGCCTTGAATGCTTCAAAAAAGTCATCCTTCCTGGACAAAAAGAACACCCACGTCTTTTGTGACTCCTCATCAATGAGCGTGAGAAAGTAAAGCTTGCCAGACAAGGACTGTGATGACATGGGACCACACACATCAGAGTGCACAAGAGACAGAAGCTCAGCTGCCGCCTTCCTCTCCCTTGTGAATGGATTGCGGGCTTGATTCCCTTCAATGTAGCTCTTGCAGGCCGATACATCAGGCTGCTTCACCTCCTTCAGCTGTAGGCCGCGCACCATCTGCTGCATGGAGATGATTGCGCCAAAGCCGAGGTGTCCAAGCCGGCAATGCCACAGGCCGATGTTGTTATCTCCCACTCTTGCATCTGCTGCTGAGGCAGCTCCCCTCTCCGATGCCACAAAAACATGGTAGAGGCCATCGTCGTTGTCTGCCTTTGCAAGCACCTGGCCCACACGTGCTGAGATGGTGCAACCACCATTCTCAAAGCGGACCTGCAGGCCTTGCGAGATGAGAGAGGAAACAGAGAGGAGGTTTGTTGCCAGCCCGGGAACATGGAGCACCCCCTTCACACAACGTTCCACGTGCTTCCCCTCGACAGAAGCACAGAAGACAATCTCACCCTCTCCCACCGCCATCTGCACATGATTGTCACCCATGCATACTCGGCGAAGTTCAATAACGGTGTAGGCAACAAACCACTCCCGCCGAGAGGTCATGTGCCGAGTGGCTCTCGAGTCGATGATCCAGAACAAGGAAGTGTTGGCGGAGATATGCAGGACCCGGATGTTGCTCACAAATCCAGTCTCCCAATCAGCGGCGTTGGCGGAGGCGTCGGGCTGTTTCCTCACTCCTACCCCAGCGGCAAGGTCTGCCTTCTTCTTTTGGCATTCGCGCGCCCAATGGCCTGGCTTCTTGCAGTAGTGGTACTTTCCCTTCTTCTTTCCTCCACCTCCGCCACCGTTGGTTGATGAAGCACCACCTCCGTGACTCATGTTGGTGACAAGGGCTACGTCCAGTCTGCTTCCTCCTTCTCCCTCCTTGCTGCGCTCCTCCTCGAACAGCAGGCTCTTTTCCATGTCGTCAAGCAAGAGCTTGTCAGCACGCTGTTCCAGGGCAACAATGAGATTGTAGCTTCTAGGAAGGCCAGAAGTAATGGTCAGAATGAGAACATGTTCCTTAACAGGGTCCTCAATCACAGCAAGCTGATCAGCCAAAGCTTTCACCATGTTGAGATAATCAATCATGGAGCCCGACTCATCCATCTTCACGGTGTGAAAGTGACAACACAGCTGCATGTTCATGAGGATTGACTTGGAATCATAGGTGGACTCAAGCTCGTTCTAAACCTCTCTTGGGGTGAGGATGCCGCGGACAAGGAGTTGCTGCCGTCTGGCGAGGTGGAGGTAGATGTTGCCGAGGGCGCGGTCCCGCTTCTTGCGGTGGGTATGGGCCTCGGCAGCAGACAGGGAGGATTCAACAGAGTCAGCCTCACTCACGTGGCTCCAGAGTCCCTTCTCCATCAGCATCATCTTCATTTTGCTGCTCCAGTTTAAGAATTTCTTGCCTTCGAACTTGGCAATGTTGACGCTGGCCACCACAGAAGCGGATGTTGCCATGTTGACAGCAACGTTGGCCCACGAACGGCCTCTCTCACACACCAGTGTGCAAGGGATCCCTCAAAGACAAGGCAAGGCCTTGTTCTGGCTCTGATACCACTGCTACAATCAAAGGCATTCCTCATGGAGATGATCAAGCTCACCAAGAGCTGCTAGGCAGGATCGATTGTATGTGAGAGACAAGTTGTAGGCTGCAGAGACAAAAATACGGAAATGTGTGAAGTTGTGTAAAGAGCGCAAATGGCTGGTTTGACTCGTGGATGAGAATGTAAATTAGCACATATTTCTAAAAAGCCTAGTTATGCCTCATTGGGCACATGGAGCTGGAAGAACCACTCTGTCAAAGTTCACCTCCTAGCATACTCCTAGCCTAGCGGGATGAGCAACAATCACACTCTCACACAAGAGAATTACTATCCCTGCCATGTGCACAATCAATAATCTTGGTGGGGACCTTCCTTGGAGCTCCCTGAAGGTCCTCCTGCCGCCTTTCTACCTTGAATACCTCTCCAAACCTCCTTTGCCAATAATTGTGGCCGTCATTGGTGCTGGTAGTGCAGGAGCTGTCACTTGAACCGGACCCATTGCCACCAAACCTTGAAAATCCATATCTCCCTCAAACGGGCTCCAAATCAAGTTCTGTAAAGTTCTACAGAACCAGGAAAACATCCTCTATTCACCTGTTGTCACCTGATGATTTCTATCGAGCAACCCACGTTGGTCACTTTCTGGCACCCCATATCCAACAATGCTTTGGTTGAAGTAGCTTACATACTAGTGGTTCAAGTTGAACACAGTAGCAGAAAAAGTAGAGTAAACCATCTTCCATGTGTATATGATTTTTAATGTACTTCATCTTCTCAACTTGCTAATTCAAATTCCTGGTTCCTCTCCAGTGCATATGTACTCTCTTTTGGAAAATTTTCAGGATCAAATGTGTATTTTTCGAAGGTCAGCACAAACAACAACTTGCAGCTGGTTAAGTCATCAGAAGTTAATGCCTAAAAAATCTCTTGACCTCCAGGTACATGCCCTAGTTTTCCCCATCCCGTAACTGGCTCCTGTGTCATACTAGGTCCCAAGCCAACAGCTACCCTTTCCGAGCTAGGAGCTGCTCCTGTAAGATGTAATGGAGAAGGAGTGGAAGAAACATATGCAGCAGTACGGGTTTGTGTAGTTGTCAGAAGTGGAACTTCAGAAGCTTAATGTAACTAGGAACAAGGACAAATTTCCTGCACCAACAGAGCTGATTTGGTACAATTGGCACATCAATCAATGTTTCTCATCAACATTAGTCTGGGATGAAAGTGGATGAGGAAAACATGCCATGAGAAAGGAATCTTGAGGAGAATTTCATTATTCAATAACACAAAAGAAACCAGAGTCTTGGCAGCAACAGCATGCTTCCATCATAGAGTGTGATAGAAACTTGGCATAAAGCATTTTTTCTCCCAGTTTCTACAAGAGTTGGGTACAATTACAGCACAGTATGTTATGAAGTTATGTTTCAGGTTCTTATGAGTTTATTATTTTACTGTTTTCAGCTATTTCTGAAACTCTGGCATCATCTCCATGTCCTCTTGATCTCAGGGTGAAAACATAGAAAAAAGTGGATCTGTGTGGTACAGGTGCAGTGTGGTTCACATTCTCTGTTCTTGAGAAAATCAAGGATACGACACTAATGTTGCAAAACAGAAGGTAGCATTACTGTTAAAAACCTAACTCTATTGAATCCCAGTATCGATGATCCTCTTGTAGAAGTTTTCACATTTTGTAAAAAAGGTATGGCCATTCGATGACATAGACACCGCCTGAAAATGTTGACGCTGATTGAGAGGGAGATCGCTTGACGGGAATTCGTAGCCAACACATGAGCCAACCTCTCACAACGATGATAACTTTGATAATGATGATGATGTTGTTGTTGTTGTTGATGATGATGATGATGATGATGATGATGATGAGCCCGATGAGCATGATGGTGATGATGACAGTAAAGATGATGACAGTGATGATAATTCTGATGGTGATAATTATGATGACAAGGATGATGATGGTGATGATGGAGATGATGATGTTTTTTTTATGGTGGTGGTGGTGATGATGATGATGATGATGATGATGATGATGATGATGATGATGATGATGATGATGATGATGATGATGACTATGGCCTTGTCATTTTCACTTCTGCAATACTACGTTTTCCAGTGATGCTGCTGATATTGCTTAAGCTACTTCCAGTACTACTTCTGCTACTGCTGCACCGGTTGTTTCTTCAAATCTGAATTCTCCTTTTCTTCCCCACAATGCAACAACTGCAGCCATTGTCATTCCTGTGATTACTTCTGTGATGAATGTGATTTGATGGAGTCTGACCGGGCCATGCTAGATGTGGGTGCATTCGGTTGAGGCCTTTCAACAACAATGCTTCACGCAGATCCTAGCTTTCTAGTTTCTGTCGTTCATAATGTTGTCGGTGAATGCACACTAGATGATTATGGCGGACCTTGCTGGAGTCATCCTGTGTCTGATGTCGCCTGTTTTGTTGATGAGGGTGAGGTGAGCGTGGAGAGAGAGGCGGAGGAGAGTGGAGGAGGTGGGTAGTGTGGTGACTCGGGAGTTAGTCGCGGGACTAACTGTCCCGCTTATCTTGTGAGAGACGGGGAGCTCTCGAGAGCTGTGAGGGGGGAGAGCTCTCAAGAGCTGTGAGGGGGGTGCTGCTCTCGAGATTTGTGAGGGGAGGATCGAGGAGTTGAGGACTTAGAGAGATCGAGAGTAGAACGAGAGTGAAGTTGCATTTGTTGAATGAAAAAGTGAAGTAGAGAGGCCTGGGTGCGTGACCCCTATCGGGTCGCACCCCAGGTCTCGCGTGGCTCGCCACATCGTGTGGTGAACCACGCGAGACACAGGTGACACAGCTCGAGCGAACTTCGAGCATGTCCCACGAACTTAAAGTGTAAGTAGACGTACGTCTCGCAAGAAGTACGTACAGGCAGAAGGCAAGGACTGAACTAGGCTAGCTAACCCAAACGACAGTAAACGTTTACTACTTTAACACGATAGCGTAAGCGAGGGTGAATGCCCCAAGCAACAGCTTGAACACCACACCACAAGCGCACAAGGACCATGAGGAACTAAGATGAGCACCCCAGCGGTGGACAGCCAGCCAGAGGCCCTCACCCAGAGGCAGCTCCCCAGGAGCAGGCATCGAGCAGCACCCAGCTGAGGGCATCACCCAGGCGTACCCCGCTAAGAGCACCCCGCGAGAAGTACTCCTCCAGTGGCACCCCGCCAGTGGCGCCCCTCCAGTAGCGCCCCTTCAGTAGCGCCCCTCCAGTAGCGCCCCTCCAGCTGTGCCCCTCCAGTAGCGCCCCTCCAGTAGTGTCCATCCAGAGGCATCCAGCAAGGAGCGCCCCGCCGGGAGCGAGCACCAGCCAGAGGTAGTCTACCAGAAGTGCCCTTCCAGAAGCACCCCGCCCGAGGCGCCCAGCCAAATGGCATCGTCCGATCGGAGGAGCACGTGCGGAATGGCACACCGCTAGAGACAGGGCCGCGTGGTCAAGGACCTGCACACCAATGCCCAGAGGCATACATACACGGTGCAGGAGGGGGGAGAACGGGAGGAATGAGGCAGGGAAATAGACGAAAGCCGACGGGAGACACAAGGTTGGGGACGAGGGATGGCGAGTACGGAAAATCCTATAGGGGATGGACACATGGAGTGAAGAAGACTTGTATCGAGTGCATGAATGCGGGTGTGACGTGCAAGTGGTTATCGAGCAGAGGACCAAGGGATGCAGGCAGAGAGAACAGGGAAGGAAGGAGGGGCATCAGTCCATTGGGGGAAGGGTACGAAGGCCGACAGCAGCAATACTCGCGGCGAAGGCAGGCTGGTGTAGAGCCTTTGTGAGAAAGTCTGCGAGTTGGTACTGAGCAGAGATAAACCGGAGAGAGACATCGCCTGTCTTAACAGCGTCGCACACGTGGTGGTGTTCAACATTGATGTGTTTGGTGTGACGATGAAGGGCACCATCATTCCGGGCAATGGCCAGCCTGCTCTCACTGTCCGTGTGGAGGGACACAGCCGGGGTAGGAAGGTGGTGTTCGTCGAGAAGGCGACGGAGCCACACGGCCTCGGCGGCAGCACCGCCCAGAGCCATGTACTCAGCCTCCCCAGTGCTACGAGCCACGCATCCCTGTTTCCCACTACGCCATGACACAGCAGCAGAGCCCAAAAGAAAGACGAAGCCACTGCAGCTGTGAGCGTTTGAGTCGCGAGCGTAGTCACTGTCAGCGTAACCCTCCAAGAGCGGCACACCGGACCCGGCCTGGAAGACAAGACCCACCCTGGCAGAGCCGAGGACATAGCGAAGGACGTACGCGGCTGCCTGCAGGTGAGCCGTGCGGGGCTCGCGGGCGTACTGGGCGAGGACATTCACCGCACAAGCGATGTCCAGGCGAGTGGTGCCAGCCAGATAGGTGAGGGCACCAATGATGGACTGGAACGTGACGGCGGACTCCAGCGCACCGGACTCGGTGTCATGGGCTACACTGAGAGCGAGCTGGGTGCCTGGTGGTATGGGGGAGGAGGTAGCAGAGAGAGGACGGGAGAGGTCAACAACGGAAGAGAAGCGGTCGACGAGGGTCTGGACATAGCGCTCTTGATGGACCAACAGACAGCCGGGAAGACGCTCAATCTGCATACCCAAGAACATGGTTGCGAGGCCGAGGTCCTTCATGCGATATGCCAAGGAGAGAAGACCCTTGGCCGCGGAGATCGCAGAGGATGAAGGAGAGGTGATGAGAAGGTCGTCGACATACACAAGAATGAAGGCGGGCACGAGTGCCGTGCCCCCGACGAACAGGGAGGGGTCGGACTGACTGGGGCAGAAACCACCACGGACAAGGGTGGACGAGAGTTCCTCGTTCCAACAACGAGGAGACTGACGAAGGCCGTAGAGCACACGCCGGAGATGGCAGACGCGACCGGTGCCATCAGAGAAACCAGGGGGCTGGACCATTTACAACTCCTCCTCTAAATGACCGTGGAGGAAGGCGTTGTTCACGTCCATCTGGTGGAGCTCCCACTGAAAGTGAGCTGTGAGGCAGATGACGACACGACTCGTCGTGAAACGACCGACGGGGGCATACGTGTCGGTGAAGTCGACACTGGGGACCTGGGAATAGCCTTTCGCTGTGAGGCAAGCCTTGTACCGATGGAGGGCACCAGAGGCGGTGAACTTCTTGCGCAGAACCCACTTGGCCTTGATCGCTGTGCGACCGGGAGGAAGGTCAGCGAGTTCGAGCACACTGTGCTCGGCCAGAGCGGAAAGCTCTGCGACACAGGCCACGTGCCAGGCAGCAGCGTCAGGGCGAGCAAGAGCGTCGGCAAGGGTGAGTGGGTCGGACTCATCCAGAGAGGGGAGGGGAGAAGCGGGTGGGGCCGACGTGAGCGCAAGGGCACGTGTAGCAGATGCCGGTGCGCTGACGAAATAATGGTCTGCGCACACATCAAGAGCGTGGCAGAACTCACGATGGAAGAAGTGACGACCATGAGGATGGCCCGGATGGAAGGTATAGGGTAGGAGAGGGCGGGACGCGGGGGGGGCAACGACAGGGGAGGACCGTGGTGAGGAGGGAAGGGGGAAGGGAGAGTCCTCCAAAGAGAGGGGGAGGGAAGAAGGGAGGGGAGGGGGCAAAGGCGGCGAGGGGGCAGGCGGAGAGGAAGGAGGGGACGGAGGAGCGGCGGAGATAGGATCTGACGTGCAGGTGAGAGCACGAGCGGTGCGAGAGCGAGTGCGAGACGAGACGGGAGAGGAGGGCGGAGGAGTGTCCAAGACGGGGCAAGAAAGCGAAGAAACAGAAAGGTGCGGGCCAGGGAGGGAGTTGGTAGGACGAGAGGACGAGCCCAGGTGCATGAGTCCGCATCCACGGGTGCGGCTGAGGGGGAACACCGAGAAGGGAGTCTAGACTCAAGGGAGGAGGGCTAGGGACCACCGCCGAAGGAGGTGGAGAAGGGAGAAGAGCAGGTGACGGGGCGGACCGGGAGGGGAAGGGGAGGGGAGGAAGTGTCTCCCGAGAGAGTACATTGACAAGAGGGAGAACGAAGGCGGTGGAAGCGGGTGGTGCAACAGGGGGGGAAGTGGGCGAAGACGGGGGGAACGGCGAAATAGCGACAAGGACAGGGTCACCCGCGAGACCGATGGGAGAGGAGGCGCGTGGAGGTACGTCCTCAGGGATGTCCTCCATAGAAAGGAGGATAGGGTCGACGCAGGTAGGAGTGGTGAGAGGACGAGGGGAGCCCAGGGCCTGGGCCGCGGTCAAGGGAGAGGGAACCTGGGGAAGGGAGGAGGGAAAGCCAGGGGGAGAGGTTCGGGATGGCGTAGGAGACGGCAAAAGCAGCGGGAGGGGAGAGGTAGGCGGGGGACCGCCTCAGCGGTGAGAGGAAGGTAGGGGAGGGGGGGGGNGGGGGGGGGAGGGAGGCGCGAGAGGAGCAGGCAGTGACGGGGCTGGTGGAACGAGTGGTAGTGTAGGAAACGATGGAGTAGGGGGAGGAGGGGAGAGAGACGTAGGAAGGGATCCACCCATAGTAGGCATGGGGAGAGAGGAAGGAGCACTAGGACGGGGTGGTAAGGTACCGACGGAGGGTTGGAAGAAGGTGGAGAGGGATGGGAGGGGGTGAGAGGTCGACAATGGGACGGGTGGTGGGGGCTCAGGAGGAGAGAAAGTGGTGAAGGTGGGGGGGTGCAGAGGAGGCAACGTGGGGGGCATAGAGGCAGGCAGGGAGGGAGAGGGAGCACCAGCGACCACAAGGCCATCGGAGGTGTAGGCCGTGGCAGAGGCCGGGGAGGGGAGACAACGGTCCATGCGATAGGCGCCGTATGTCATCTGCTCAAAGAAGCGAGCATGACAGGACTCAATGAGGCGATGAGCAATGGGATCCCAAAACCGGTGGGCACGAGAGTAAGGGGCAACCCCAAGGGAAACACAGAGACGGCCAGGTGGATCAAGCTTGCCGGGTCGAGAAATAGGAACCAGGTAGACAGTGGCCATAGTGCCCCAAACCACGGTCTGACTGAGGTCTGCACGTCGACCAAAGAACAGCTAGAATGGCGTGGTTTCGGGAGGGAGGGGACCATGTGGGATGCGGTTCCAAACCCACGTACGATACCGAGCTGCCTCAGACCAAAAGCTACGGCCTCGATCAAGGAAACCGGCCTCAGCCATCATCGTTCGGATGCCCTCAATGAGCGTGCGGTTCATGCGCTCAGCGACCCCATTCTGCTGCGGAGAATAGGGAGCAGAGAGCTCATGAACCACACCCTCACGATCGAAGAACGATGCCGTGGCGCCAAAAAACTCGCCGCCGCGGTCAGACCGAAAACGCATCAACTGGTGATGACTCTGCCGCTGCGCAGACGCATACCATGACTGGATGGTCTGAGCAACATCGCTCTTTGCTCGGAGGAAAAAGACCCATGTGTAACGAGAATAATCGTCAATCAAGCTGAGAACATACGTGGCATGCTCAGCGAGAGACTCATCCTGGAGCGGACCAAGGATGTCAGCGTGCACGAGCTCCAGAGGGGAAGACGCGCGAGAGGGGGAGGATGGAAAGGGAAGACGATGCATCTTGCCGATAGCACAAAAGGTGCAATCGGCAGCGCATGGGGCACGGAAGGAGGGGTCGGAGAGGCCGTCAGCGGGAAGTGTGCGGAGAAGGGAGGCCACGGCAGGGGAGGGAAGATGGCAAAGACGACGATGAAGAAGGTGAGAGTGAGCGGAGCGAGAGAGGGCGACGAGTGCAACGGCATCTGCCGCGGGGGCAGAGACAGAATGCGGTCCAAGAACCTAGTACAGGCCCTCACCGGGAGGCCGGCGGCCACGGAGGACGACGAGGCCACTAGCGCGATCAGTTACAGCGATGAGGCTGAGGGCGTAAGTAGTAGAGAACCCGCACACGTCGAGGATCGGCACGGAGAGAAGAGAAAATTCAAGAGCGGGGACGTAGAGAACAGAGGTCAGCGTGAGGGAGCCGACCGAAGAGGTAAGGCAAATCGTGCCAACACCGAGCACGGGCAAGGGGGCCCCATCCCCCATGTACACCGACGTGATCGCGGAGACCGGACTAAACTCTGTAAACAGCTCACGAACGGGACACATGTGATCGGTCGTGGCACCATCTACCACCCAAGACGGAGCTACAACACGCTCAGTGCCGGAGAGGAGGCAGAATGCAGTCGTGCGGGGGGAGGTGGAAGCTAGACTATCAGTAGGCAAGGGAGAACTAGGAGTGGAACAAGGGGAAGGGGTAGCAAGGAGATCAAACACGAGAGACGTACCAGCAGGCGGAGGGCCCCCGAGTAAACCCTCAGCGAACACGCGACGAATGAGAGCGATGATCGCATCCTCCGTAAGTCGGGGAGGTGCCTCGGGCACTGGTGGCGGGCGAATAGGGGCAAGTAGGGGAGGAGCGACGAGGACCGCAGCTGGGGGAGGACCACCAGCGGCAACATAAGCACGACCACAAAGGAGTGCACGCTGATGCGCAACGTACTCACAAAGGTCAGGGACTGGAGGAAATAGACACATATCATGACAATGGCCCACTACATCACAGTTCCAGCACGTGGGCGGACGAGCACCGCCACCGCCCGGTGGCACACGAACGGCAAGGGCATGTGCCGCCGGAGCAGGGTTGGAGACCAGGCAGAACATCAGGCAGGGGAGGCTCAGGGGAAGGGACAGCAGGCTGGGAGATTGCCTGAAAAGAGCAGAGCCCGTCTAGCAGGACGGGCCAAATGGCTCCGGGGGTCTGATATGCGACCTAAAGAGTGAGAGCAAGGGGGAAGGAAGTGAGTGCACCGGAGAAAGTAGGACCGAGGCTAGCGACAACGGATGTGACGAAGGCCTGATCAATCAGAGAGGCGCCGGCAACGAGAAGCTCGCTCTGTAGGAGCTCTGCACGGCCTAGATAGGCACCCAAAGACTCGTCGGGATGTCGATGAAGAGCCCGAAGGTCGGTGAGGAGAGAGGGAGCGGAGCGAAAGGAGTCCGAAGAGTACAGAGCCAGAAGTGCAGCCCAGGCCTCACGAGGCCGAGCGGGAAGGGTGGTGGTCGGGGCGAAGCGATCGAGCTGGCGGAGGGCTACGGTGGGGGCAGCAGAATAGAGAAGGTGAAAGGCGAGGGGAGCACGGTCAGGGTGTGTGATGGAAACGGTGGGAGCTGGATCGTAGTGCTCCCACAGATCATGCATGTGCGCCCACGAGACAAAACGAGCAGACCACTCGCTGAATGGTGTGCCAGCAGCGTGGCTCGAAGCGGAGGTGAGGGGCATTGGTGAGACGGCCGGGCGAAGGCCATGGCTGAGAAGCCGAGCGACGGCCAAGGTCATAGCGTCGAGGCGAGTCTCAGTGCGGGCGAGCGCAGCATGAGGGTCCCCAACAGCAGCACCACCAGCGACAGCAGCACCGCCAGCAGGAGCAGCACCTCTGGCGGGAGCTGCACCTCCAACGACAGCGGCACCTCTAGCCGCAGCACCACCACCAACGACAGCAGCTCCCCCACCAACGCCGGCGACAGCTGCACCCCCTGCCGCACCGGGGCCCCCAGCAGTGACAGCGGCGCCACCGAGACCAGCAGGGAGAGTACCACCGCTGACGCCAGCCGTCGCACCACCACCCGCACCGGCCACGGCACGAAGGACACCAGTAGAGGCACCGCCAGCGGCAGGAACCCCACCACCACCGGGAGCAACCTCGCGGCCCGGAGCGTCGGCGCTGCCCAACCACGCAGGTCCGCGAGCGATGCCGGCGTGGGGAGGGCGGACCGCAAGACCAGCGAGGGGAGGCGGGGCGATGGACTGGTCAAGAACACGACGAGCCGCGAGGGCATCGACAATGGCTGTCGAGAGGAGCGTGTGGGGATCGCGAGGAGGGGCGGGCTGTGTGGGAGGGGGTGGAGGGAGAGGAGCGCAAAGAGCGACGAGGGCGGAGGTGACAGCGACGGCCGCGGCGGACCGAGGAGAGAGGGTGGAGGAATCGTCGTCAAGACTGGAGCCATCGGACGCAGGGGGGCTAGGAGCACGAGAGGGAGCATCAACGAACTGTGCTTCAGCGCGAGCGGCTCTAGCAGCTACCGCAGCTCCCAGAGCACCGGCGAGACCGAGCTCAGGCATGGTACTACACGACGCTAGAGGCGGAGCAAGAGAGGAAAGGAAGAGGCGGCTACACGAAGACCGAGCAGCGAGGGGGGAAGGGGAGTGAAGAACCATGGTGGATAGCGTGTATTTAGGGATGTTCTTTAGAGGAGGAGGGAAGGAGGGGGAAACAAAGTGAGGGAAGAAGAAGGGGAAAAAAGGAGAGGGGCCGAGGCCACCGAGTGGCCGGCAAGACACACAAAGCACAGGGAAGAGGGGAAGGACCAGGGAGCGACACATGAGACGGCAGGCGAACAACGCGCGAACGGGAACCACGAGGGAGAAAAGAAGGGAGATGACAGAGGCACGAGGCAGGAGAAGGTAAGAGAACGAGGAAAAGAGAACGGAGGAGAGGAGAGAGAAGAGGGAGGGGTAAGGGAGAGGATGCGAGAGGAAAGAGAGGGGGAACGGGAGAATGGAACAAGGAGGGCAAATGGAAAGAGAGCAAGGGACAGAAACAGAGGGAAGGGAGCGCACGGATGAGTGAGAGAGCAATGGAGAGAGAAGAGGGGAGAGGAGAGAGAGAGGGGGAGAGAGGTGAAGAAGAAGAGGGAAGATATAGATGGAGAGCAGGAGAGGGAGGAAGAGAGAAAGAGAAAGAGGAAGGGAACGAGCAATTGAGGGAGGAGGGGAGGCCCCGCAGGAGAAGAAGGCAGCAGCGAGGGTAGGGGTAGCAGAGAGGAAGGGAGGGAAGTAGGGAGAGGAAAGAGAGAGAGGAAGAGAGGGGACAGAAAGGAAGGGAAGAGAGATGGTAGGGGAGAGAGGAGAGGGAGAGAGGGGAAAAAGAGGCGAGAGGGGAGAGAGAAGGAGAGAGGGGAGAGAGGAAGAGAGGGGAGAGAAGAGAGAAAAAAAGGAGGGAGAGGAGAGAAGAGGAGGGGAGGGAGAGATAGAGATGACGGAAGGGACAGATAGAGAGAGGGAGGAAGAGGAAGGAAAAGAGGCGATGGAGGAGGAAGAGACGCCGCGCCGGAGGAGAGGGTGGCGGCAAGGACAGAGGAAGCAGAGAGGAGAGAAGGGGAGAAGGGAGGAGGAGTGCGACAGGAGGGAGCCGGAAGGGCCCGAGGGAAGAGGAGGGGGAGGGAATGGCAGTGGCGAACGACCGAGGATGCGGACCACCGAGGAGGGTGAAAGCGAACGCAGCGAAGGGAGGGAGCCCAGGTGCCGGAGGGGAGGACAGGGGGAGGAGGAGCGAGGGAGAACCGAACGACGCTGCGGACCAGGGCCGAACGCCGAGCCAAAAGCCGATGGAGCCGATGAAGCAGTGACGGGGACGATGGAGGCGGTGGAGCAGAATACGCGGGGGCCGGGGGAGCCGATGTGGAGGGGAGAGGGAGAGCAGAGAGAGGAAAGGAATGAAGAGCGAGGAGAGAAGGGAGAGAGAGAGAGAGAGAGAGAAAAAGAGAGAGAGAGAGGGAGAGAGTGATGAAGAGTGTGGAAAGATAGAGAGAGGGAAAGGGGAGAGAGACGGAGAGAGAAGAGGGAGAGATGGAGAGAGGGGGCAGAGAGACAGAGAAGGAGAGGAGAGAGACAAAGAGGACACAGAGAGAGAGAGAGAGGAGAGAGGAGAGAGAGATTGAGAGAGAGGAGAGAGTGAGAGAGGGAGATAGGAAGGGAGAGAGAGGGTGGGAGAGGGGAGAGAGACACAGAGAGAGGAGAGAGAGGGAGAGACAGAAGGGGGGTAGAGGGGGGGAG
>SZWC01017607.1:22301-56280 GCA_023375785.1 Penium margaritaceum | reverse complement strand
AGACAGGACTTGGGTGTAGCTTGAACCACAGGGCGTCCGCCCTGGATGCCTTCTCACTGAGGAGCCTCAGTGAAGATGTCTGCTGTACACTATACAAGGGTCCAAGTGCTGGAGGCAGCACTTGGAGATCTGAAGCTGGGAGTGTCTGAAGGTCGGCTGCTTGGATTGACGACTGAAGGCATAAGTCACTGAGTGACTTGATGGTCCTTTAAGTAGTCTTGAGGCAGGTCCCCCTTTGGATGCTCCTGGCTGGGAGGTTGCAAAGAGTTGCACAACCTCCTGGGGTGGTTGCATAACTTCCTGGGTGGTTGCATAACCACCTAGGTGGTTGCATAACCTCCTGGGAAGTTGCACAACCCTCCAAGACAGCTGAAGAGTATCAGGAAGATGAAGGGTCACCAGGAAGCTGAAGGGCCACTGGCAGCAGAAGGGTCACAGGCTGTCAGTGAGTAGCACTTACTTCTCTCTTGTGAGGAAATGAACTTAAGACCTCAGAAAAATTCCCTGTAGGATTTTGAGGCCTTTTAAGGAGAACCTGGCCGCTGAGACTGGTAAATCTCAACACCCCCCCCCCTCAGTCGAAGATGGTCGGGAAGATCAGAGGCGGAGGAAATCGAGGATCTTCATTCTCGGTGAGGAAGAGGAGGTTGTTGAGATGGAGGTTGTTGTGGGAAGATGAGATGGAGGAGGTGTGGAGAGTTGGTCGGGAGGATGGGAGGATGAGGTCCAGAACGCCTTGATCGGACAAGGTGGAGAGGTGGAGTTGAGGTTGTGCGGATTTTTGGCATACGAAGGGTCGATTCTGGAAGTGGAGGGTATTTTCGAAGTTGCTCCAGAAAACAAAGCATGATTGGTGTCAAAACTCAGATGATGCGTACCGTGTACTGAGGGCTGCAAAATCGGGGCCTCGCAGTATCCAGCGATGTGTGCTGGATGCTATGAAGCGAATAGGGAGGACGAAACAGGTCCTCCCCCCCCTCTCGCTTCGCTGTTCGCGTGGATACTTCGATCCTCGCAGTATCCGTTGGAAATGCAAGGTTCGTAGTTTTCGCGGAAGCTGCGAGGGGGGTCGCGCGATGGTCGCACGTCGACGCGATCATCCGCGAGCCACCCGGCGGTCGCGAGCCACCCGCCGGTCGACCGGGGCCGTCGATCGCGGGCAGGCGAGGTGGCGAGCGGTCGCTCGCGGCCATTGGATGCCTCGCCGGTTTTTTGGGGTGGATTGCGTTTTCCGCCCCGCCGGTTGGAGAATCCTGGACCGTGTCAGGAGCGATTTCCATGATTTTTCCAAGCTCGTTCACAGGTGAAGTTGCCAGAAACGCCCCAAGCAGTTTCTCTGAAGCTGAAACGTTGCCAGTTAGGTGGAAAACTGCCTCAAGCGGTTTTTCTGACTGCATTTTGGTTGGAGGCAGTTGGGTGTTGGTAGTAACCTCCAAAACAGCGACCGTAGGAGTGCCCCCTTCGACTTGTGAGGCGCCACGAGGCTGCATAGGAGATCCCAACTCCACCATAAATGCCAAAAATTATTGCTTAGCTGTCTTGCCTCTCCACAACACCCTTTTTAGCTGTGATATCCACTTTTGCAGGTTGAGCTCCCACGGTGAGGTTTTCTGGCGCTGAGGTTGTGTCACAATGGGGCGCCCAATATTCTTCGAGGATGAAGTGGGTGATTCCTCTGATGAAGGGCGTCGTGTTCGCCAACGACTCGAGATCCCAAATTTGGAGGAGGCGATGCGCTCGCGAGTTTGCCCAACGTATGTGTTCGGGATCCCAAACGCAACGTACGGGCCGTTGCGGGCGTACATGAACAGCGCAGTGGAGGTGTGTGGTCCTTCTCCATGAAGCCCGCTTTGCCGGATGCAAAGAGCGTGTTTTTCTTTGTTGACACTTTTTGTGAGAAAATCTGCGACTTGCTCTTCTCCGCGAATGAAGAGAAGATTGACGGTGTCGTCGAGGACTTTGGATCGAATCCAGTGTCCCTTGATGCTGATGTGTTTGGTGAGGCCGTTGAACAGTGTTGAGTTGGCGAGGCTGATTGTAGACAAGTTGTCCACGAACAGGGGTGTGGGTCCCTTTTGCGGAAAACTAACTTCTTGGAGGAGGTTTCGCAGATAGGTGATTTCTTGCGCCGCTTTTGTGGCGGCCACGTACTCTGCCTCGGTGCTGCTCATTGTGACATGGGTCTGCTTCTTGCTAGACCAAGAGATAGCCGCACCTCCGAGTAGGCAAATGTAGCTTGTTATGCTACAACGATCGTCAGGCTGTCCGCCAAGGTCGGCGTCACTGTAGCACTATAACTGCAGAGAAGTGTCGGTGCCGTAAACGAGCTGCAACGTAGAAGTTGCTTTGAAGTACCGAAGCGCACGAGTCAGCTCCTTGCACGTTCTCTGGGGACGAGTCCTGCTATAGGAGGCCAGGCGACCAACTACAAACTGTAGATCGGGTCGAGTATAGCTTGTTGCGTGCATGAGCGATTCGACGCGCGAGAGATAGGCTGTTTCATCCAGAGGACCTTGATAACTTTGCTCTGGTGCAAGTGGTTGGAGTGATAGTGGAGTGTCATAGAACTTGTCAGCAATGTTGAAACGCTTCACAATTTTCTTGACGTACTTCTTCTGCCCAAGACTGATGGTACGTGCCTCGCGATTGCGACCGATGTTCATGCCGAGGTAGAAGCTCATGTGTGGCATGATTTTGATGTTAACAGCTGTTGCCATTGCTTTTGCTGTTGCTGTTGTAAGGTCTTTGCTTCGTTTGATGATGAGGATGTCGTCGACGTAGACGAGGGCATAGTAGTCCGGTGATGATGTCGATGAATCTTGATGCAAAAAAAGACAGTCGTCATAAGATGATGCTCTGAAGTTGAGGTTGTCGAGGATGTTTCGAAGTTTTCGGTACCAGAGGAGGGGACTTTGTTTCAGCCCGTAGAGACTTTTGACGAGCTTGCAAACTCGCGTAGTACCATCATCATATCCCTCTGGCTGCTTCATGTACATTGTTGTGTCCATTTATCCGTTGAGAAACGCGTTTTTGACGTCGAGCTGTAGAATCTCCCAATCATTCACTGCTGCGAGGGAGAGCATCATTCGCGCTGTAGTGTAACGGCTCACTGGAGCATAGGTGTCAAAGAAATCCTTCCCGGGTATCTGCATGAAGCCTTTTGCGACAAGACGAGCTTTGAACTTGTCGAGGCTTCCGCTTGCTTTGGTCTTTACACAAAAGACCCATTTTACTCAAAAAGTCCGCTACCCTGGAGGAAGTTCGACGAGTTCCCATGTTCCCTGGGTGATGAGACTGTTATACTCAGCGTCAAGTGCCTGCCTCCAACTTGATGCGTGAGGGCCGGACAAGGCTTCAGTGATGTTGGAAGGTTCTGGCGGTAGGTCGTTGGCCATTGTCAAAGCGGCAAGAGTGTTGGTAAGGAAAAATTCGTGAAAAGTGTCTGCCTCTTGATGAATGGTGCAGGCCGTAAGAGATGTTGTTGGTGCTTTTATATCGATGTCTCCGAGTTGTTGCTACAAGAGGTTCTGGAAGTACCCGAGCTCCGAATTGTGCTGGATGGTGGAGGATTCCCGGAGCCCCCTCCCATTGCTCCGATTCTTGGCCTCCTCGAGCAGAGGAGCCTCTACTCGCTAGTCTCTTTCATCAGACTGTTTGTTGAGTGTGAGGCGATGGCTGTCATCGTGCATCGCGATGGTTTCTGTCGCCTCTACTTCCTTATCATGCGGTTGCTGCAGCTCCGTCTCGGTGAGTTCTTACTTCTCCATCTCCGCAAGGAACTACTGTTTGTGGTGAGCGGTTGTCTCTGACGACCTCGCTTTTAATTCTGACAATGTCTTGTAAGTGAGGTTCTCGTAGAAGACGGCATCACCACTGCAAATGCAGCGGCGGGTTGTGATGTCGTAAAAGACCCATGCCTTTTGCGTTTCACTTTGACGGATGTAGATCCCCCATGCAGCCTTGTCGTCAAGCTTACATTGTCGTTCTTTACAGACGTGGAAGAATGCCATGCAGCCAAACGTACGGAGGCTGCTGATGTCGGGCCTTTTGTAATGCCATGCTGCATATGGCGTTGTTGTTGTGGGGAGACTCGCTGTTGGTAGTCGATTTTTGATCCACGTTTCTTGTTGGAGTTCTGCTGGCCACCACGAATCTTGAAGCTGTGTTGAGAATCGCATGGCTTTCAACATCTCCTCAAGGGTACGATTGTAGCGTTCTGCCACTCCGTTCTACTGCGGAGTATGGGGTGTCGATTTTTTTTGTTTGATGCCTTCTTCCTTGAGTAGAGCGACAAAGTCGTTGCTGGTGAACTCGCTGGCGTTGTCTGAGCGAAGAATCTGGAGGTTGGTCATGGCTTCGCGTTCCACTTGTGGGAACCACTCGCTGAAGGTTTCAAGGAACGCATCACGGCTGATGAGAGGATATGTCCACATGTACTTGGTGGCATCGTCGACGAAGACCACAAAGTACTTGTGTCCATGTGAGGATTTGGCGAAGGGTCCTCAGATGTCCATGTGGACCAAGTGTAGCTTGTGTGAAATGTCTATTTTTGTTGCTGGAGGGAAGGATTGGCGTGCCAACTTTGATTTGACACAAGGTTCACAGGGGTGACCTTGATCATCCTTGACGATGGTGAGGCAATCGACGAGTTTGTTCGAGAGAAGTAGTTGGAGCTGATGATCGTTGATATGTCCAAGGCGAAGATGCTTGCGTTCTAGTGTTGCCAACATTTACGGTGAGAGGCTGACAACTGTTGCGATTGTCTATTGGAGCTGACGAGGGTAAAGCTGAAGTCTAATCATGCCATTGCTTGGCAATTCTCCTTTTGCAATGAGCTCTCCTGTGGCCGTACTGACAAAGAGCTCCATGTCTTTTGTGGTGAAGCGTAGTCCTTTCATCATCAGCTTGCCCATGGAGATGAGGTTCGCGGAGATGCCAAGGACGTAGAGTACATCACTGATGGTGAATTCGATGTTGTTATGTGCACGAGCTTTGAGATCGCCAATGCCGTTGATAGGCAAATCCCCATATTCCCCACCATTACCGTAGAAATTTTTTAGTACGGCCTGAGGTTGTGTAGGATGCTGGCGTCGTATGTGATGTGTTCGTTGCTTCCACTGTCCAAGTAGAAGATATCTGGGTGTCGTAGAAGCTGCTTCTTTTCAGCTGCAGAAAGGTTTGCGTAGCAGGAGAAACCATACTTCTGTCCAACTGCATCACCGAACACTGCATCCCTCATCTCCGGCCCCCAAAACTCAGGATGTTCGCTGGGGAATTGATGATGACATCCTTCTCTGGCTTGGGGTGAGCGATGGTGAAAATGATGGTGACGCGCTTTCGGTGGAGTACGAATTGTCCTTCATCTGTGAGGACATCCTGGAGCCACGGTGAGCAAGGTTGACGAGTGCTTGCTCATGGTGTTGTTCCAGCTGCTTGTCACGTTGTTCTTGAAGTAACATCGTGCACACGAAGTTTTTGCCGAGAAGGTGAGGCTCTGTGTAGCGGAGTATGCGCTTCACATCTCTCCATTCGTCGCCAAGGCCATTCATGATGTAGGATACAAAGAGGGCTTCTAGAAGTGGTGAGTCTGTGACAGCGAGCTGGTCGCGGATATCTTTTGCTCTGTTGATGTAGAGTTTGACGTTGCCATTGAACTGGCTCGTGTGGATGTGGGAGATTTTTTTCAGGAGGTAAGATTTCTGGGTGGAGTCGTTGGCTTGGTACTGCTGCTTGAGGTACTGCAATGCTCAGTAGGTAGGTTCGGTTGTGTCTTTGTACATGCGGAGAGCTTGTTGGATGTGTGGTACCACGCTTTTGAGGAGGACTGAGTATGCCATGAAGCAGTAGTAGTTGAACTGTTCGAGGAAATCTGGTGGGCTGCCAGGAGCTAGGGGTCTGCACTGTCCGTTGAAGAACCGCCATATCTTGTGTGGTCAGGTTGCTGCTTCAAATTTGAATGCCTAGTGGGAGAAGTCTTCACCATTGAACTTCTCTGTGTTGATTTTGTCTGCTTGCAGGGTGTTGGAGATGGCAAGCATGCTCACCAGGTCTGGTGAATAGGGAGCCGGAGGCAAGATTTGTATTCCTCCGGCAGGTGAAAAAGGATTGCCTGCTACAGGATGGGCTGCTGTAGGATGAGCTGCTTTAGAATGGACCGCTGGAACTGGATTGGGGTTTGCTGGAGCTGCTGCGTGTGCGAACTGTTTCATCAAGTTATTGATGCGAGTCTGGGCCACTTCTTGTAGCTCAGAGACCATTTGCTGTGCTTGTTCCTTGGTTGCAGTCAGGGTCTCTTCGGCTTGTTGACGTCGTAAACTCTCATGTTGTCTGTGCATGTTTGCTTCCTACATTTGACGGTTAAAATCGTTCTGAAGTTGGGTAGTGTGAGCCTCAAACTCTAGGCAAAGTAGTTCCATCTGCTCTGCATACTGTGTGGCGAGTATAGAGATTTCTGCCTGGTGCTGCTCTTGCCCATGCTGCATTCCTTGCATGAATGCCTGCTGCTATAGGCGTTGGAAGTCCTCCACTTCGTCCATGGTGCTTGCACTCTGTTGTTTGTTATTCACAAGCCGTCATCCTGCTATGATACCATGTCAAGAAAACTGGAACATTGATGGGTGAAAGCACACTTGGACACAATATTTAGCACACACAGTTAGATAGTATATACTTATACACATACATCACATGGAGAAGTATGTACAAAGACCTGAATCCACACAGCTTCACTCACGCTAAGTCTGGAAACTAGACACGTAGTAAGAGTAGGTGTTGTAGATGTACAAGTTGAGTAGCGCACCAAGTGCTGTAGACAGGACTTGGGTGTAGCTTGAACCACAGGGCGTCCGCCCTGGATGCCTTCTCACTGAGGAGCCTCAGTGAAGATGTCTGTTGTACACTATACAAGGGTCCAAGTGCTGGAGGCAGCACTTGGAGATCTGGAGATGGGAGTGTCTGAAGGTCAGCTGCTTGGATTGACGACTGAAGGCATAAGTCACTGAGTGACTTGATGGTCCTTTAAGTAGTCTTGAGGCAGGTCCCCCTTTGGATGCTCCTGGCTGGGAGGTTGCAAAGAGTTGCACAACCTCCTGGGGTGGTTGCATAACTTCCTGGGTGGTTGCATAACCACCTAGGTGGTTGCATAACCTCCTAGGAAGTTGCACAACCCTCCAAGACAGCAAAAGAGTATCAGGAAGATGAAGGGTCACCAGGAAGCTGAAGGGCCACTGGCAGCTAAAGGGTCACAGGCTGTCAGTGAGTAGCACTTACTTCTCTCTTGTGAGGAAATGAACTTAAGACCTCAGAAAAATTCCCTGTAGGATTTTGAGGCCTTTTAAGGAGAACCTGGCCGCTAAGACTGGTAAATCTCATCATGTTGTAATATAGGGTCATTGCTCATCCCATACTCAACTGTGGGATGATGAATTATTGGAGAGGAGGGGATGGAGAGAGCACCGGGGGGAGGGGGAGGGAGAGAGAGAGAGAGAGAGAGAGAGAGAGAGAAAGAGAGAGAGAGAGAGAGAGNGGCCGCTAAGACTGGTAAATCTCATCATGTTGTAATATAGGGTCATTGCTCATCCCATACTCAACTGTGGGATGATGAATTATTGGAGAGGAGGGGATGGAGAGAGCACCGGGGGGAGGGGGAGGGAGAGAGAGAGAGAGAGAGAGAGAGAGAGAGAAAGAGAGAGAGAGAGAGAGAGGGAGAGGGAGAGAGAGAGAGAGAGAGGAGAGAGACAGGGGGGGAAGAGCGAGAGGGGGGTAAAGAGAGGTTGGGAGGTCGAGGGGAAATATAGATATTGAAAGAGGTAAAAGAGATAAAGAGATAGAGAATTTCATCCGAAGGAAGATATTATCTTCATAGGGATTGAAAAGCCAGCCCCTTGGATCAGTCTTGTTTTCCTTTCAGTGTTGTGATTGGAACAACCATAAACAACAGTGATTATTGACATTATGTGGCTAACTTCATTTACAAATCTTGTTCCGAAGGCCACAATTTAAAAATCTTTCCTATCAATGAAAGCAAAACCCATTTTCTTCATGATTTTTTGTATTATTCAGTCATCTATTCCATTTTAGGGGACGGTTGAATTTTATTCACTACGGCTCTCGGTTTCAGTCACTGAATTTTATCGATATGTATCTACCACGCGGTTATGTTATTTTTTCAATTGTTTTTGTCCTTTTCTGTATTTTCTCCAATTAATTTGCAACATTATCTGTCGGAAGACATGCACTACGCCTCGATGGCGCGACCCGAGGCTACTCGCACGTTCGTTTTGACGGTTGAGAGTTTGAATGCTTGAAATTTGCGAAAGAACACTCACATCGAATGGGTTATGACACGCAAGTAAAATATTGTAGGAGAAGTCTAGTCATTGAAATTCAGTCACGAAATCGGTCCTTCACGGCAAGTTCCATCACCTCTTTCAACGAAATGCATGCAAATTGACATAGCACTTTGGCTCAAATCAAGGATGGAGCCTTCGTTAACCGCATATCTTCGCTCGAAGTTCGCAAATTGGGTTAGTGGGTTCACAATCAATTCTTTGACGATCGTAAATTTCGTTCCTATCCACGTCAGTTCCCTAAGTCGACGTTGCCAGGAATCATAAAGGAACTCGGAATAGACGCTGGCATCAAGTATGAGGGCTTTTCGTCTACGGCCCGCAGTTTGGACATGTTTTACGCATCGTGACCCTTGACCGCGAGCGCTGCGAATTCGCGACACCGCACCTACCACGACCTCGAGGCGTCCATTCCAAACGGCGCTTATTACGAGTCGTGGCCCTTCTACGTTTCCTGCGTTCGCATATGAGAATAAGTACCCCGTTTTAGTATAACATTGACGCAATCCACCCGCAAGAACGCAAAGAACACCAAACTGGCCCTAAGTTTGAACGTTTCATCTCCATGAACCACGATAAGCCCCTCAAACGCATTTTTGATGCGAAAGATCCCCTATTCATAAGTATTTGTTTCAATTGTTCATGTGAAAGATTGCCGCCATGTCATCTCTTTTTGAATGTGAATTTCAAAATTGTTCAAGTTGACATTCTCTAAACAAAATGAGTCACATAAAACTATTTCACATGACCCTTTCATGTGCCTTATCCCTTATAGTACTTTACAATCAAAATGGTGTCTATATTTGTTCACATACGTGGTTTGATCTTCTTCTTCACCATGCTGGGTCACGGAATATGACATGAACTCAAAATATTCCTTCCACAAGTTGTTCAAGTACAGCTTCATATACCCCTTAAGTTACATCATGTTCCAAAAATTAAGTACAATTCTTCTCAATTTTGAAAGATTGCAATGGTTCTTATAATGACCAAAAATGGATGACAGGGCTCCTTATTATTTTTCTTGGCACGTACAAGAAATCATGATAAACAAGGTATAAAAAGAATTCCATGGGCCGTTCCAAATACCTCTTTTTTAGGATCAATATCATTCAAGCTTAATGGTTTCTCAAGAATTTATGAGGAACTAAATGTAATGTTTTTGTTTCAAATCTTCTTGTGGAAATTCGTACATTGCACACATCATGATACATAAAAAGGTAACCAAATAGTGTATATCATTTTAAAAAATATCAATATATATTTAAGTAATGTCTTTCCGATAATTTAGATTTAAAAATACATTATGTAAGGGATTATAACTTATCGTCCATACTTTTATTGATGTTTCCAATATAATTAAAAACGTGAAAGAGAGGTTTCACATCATTGTAATAATTCCAAGAACTAAAAGTTATGATTGAAGTTTACAATGGTCAATTGTGGATCAGGTTTGAAATTTCAATAATAATGCTAGGGAAAACATTGATATCAAGTTAGATGCCCTTGAATAATGGAATTTCAACTCTAAAATCTATCTAAAACGTATTTCTCCTTAATCCTTATACTTTCTTGTTGGAACAAGACATGCCCTACGAGGTATGGAGTAGTACTCAAAACAACGTGTTGATGGAGAATTTTGAGTCCATGTGATATGCCTCGGCCAAGCATGATGAGAAAGAAGCGTTATCAAACCACTTGAGTGAACAAAGATAGACAAAGTCTTCACTGGAAAGGACCGTAAGAGGGACGAGGTTCATGAAAGGGTCACGTGATGTATTTTTTTTAAACAATTTCTTCATAAAATGACAACATGAACATTTTAGAAAGAGTCGTTTACAAAGAGATGACATGGCGACAGTCTTTGACATGAAAAATTGAAACAAATACTTACGGGTACGGGCGGTTTCGCATCACAATTTCGATTGAGGGGCTTCTCGTCGTCCATTTTCACAAACGTTCAAAATCGGGTTCATTTTAGTTTGAAATGTGTTCTTGAGGGTGGATTGCGTCAATGTTCAACTAAAAAGGGGTACTTATTATCGTCCTTGAATTCAAGAAACGCCGAAGGGCCACGACTCGTAATTAGCGCGGTTTGGAATGGACGCCTTGAGGTCCTGGCAGGTGCGACGTCGCGAATTTGCAGCGCCGGCGGTCGAGGGTCACGACGCGTAAAACATGTTCGAACCGCGGGCCGTACACGAAAAGCCCTCCATCAAGTATGGAAGGAAAAGTACGCAAATGCACAATCTATATAAAGCTTATTGACAGCTTCTAACGATTTATGATAGTTTGGCCATAGGTAGATTAATATGAACGGGTCCGATATAGAACGACACTATCTTGGGAAATCGTTGGGCTACGATGCTCCTGAATTCAGTTCATTTCATGGTGTGCGAAGCGCAGAGCGTACGGTTCGAGCTTTAAACTCTTCATATTTTGTTGCAGCTCTCTTATGCATCTCAGAACCGGCGCATGCCTCCCACCCCCAGAACCCACAATCTCCTTATGAGATTCGCCTTTGAGACTGTCGATCTGGTCTTCGGCGAATCGCGATTCTGTCTCGAAACGCACTGCTATTCCTTTAACCAAGACAATACTTAGATACCCCAGTTTTGGATACCGCACTCAAAGGATCCACCTTTCCCAGGTTGTTCGATAAAGAACGACCCCGCATCTCGTTCTTAGTAACCAGAAGCCCCAACTGAACGTTTTAGGCTACAGATTACCCCGTTCAGTCCCGCGGGGCACGTAGTGCCGCTACAATGTACCCCGCCGCCATGAGGTGCACTTTGCACTGTCACGATATGGGAAAATTACTTCGTTAGCGACGAGTGAAAAACTTTATTGTCTTAGGTGATTCGACACGCAACAAATAAATAATACTGGTTCGTCAAGTAACTTATTTGCGGTAAGTAGCCCCAGTCTCCGCGGGGCCGCTCCAATTTTTTTCACCGACCAATTTTAGATCAAAGCACAATGAAAAAACTTCACCCTTTTCCTAAGAATAAAATCTTTGGGATAAATTTTTTTGCGCCTTCATTGAAGTTGCAAAATAATGAAATGGTAAAATAATTGAAAATTTTCTATTTTTTCATGTTTTAAAGAGTACTATTTCTCTTTCAAAGTTATTTTCAACATGGAAGTAGTTCAAATAATTTTAAATATGTTTATAAAAACATTAAAAGAAGGAAATAATGCAAAACATTATCTTAAGGATAGAATTTTTGTGATGTTTCATAAACATATTGTTGCCATGGTGATGAATTCCAGATGAATGATGAAATTTAAATAATCTATAAATTTATGTATATGTTTAATTCATTTTCAAAAAATATTCAACCCTTGTGAAAACTTTTTTAAGGATGGTTGAACAATTTTAATATCCGCAAATATTTGGTGGAATTTAAATTAAATTTATTAATGCCAAATTTGATGTTCTTCATGGAAAATATAAAATATTCGAACATCATATTATGAGAGTATTTTAAAATGAATTAATTTTAAGCTTTCATATAATTAATTAAATTAAAAAACTCTCAAAAAAGATGTGTTTATATTCTATTCTTTCCATGAATAACGTCATATAGGGTCTTAAAACTTGGATATTAAAATTCTTAAACCATCCTTACAATAGTTTTCACCTGGGTTGAAATGTTTATCAAAGGAATGAACTATGAAAGAAAAGTGCTAAAATGTTTTCATTTAATCATTTATCCAGATTTCATAACCATGGCACTGTTATTTTTATGAAACATCACAAAAGTTCTATCATTAAGATAAATTTTTGCATGATTTCTTCCTTGGTTTTTATCAACATGAACAGAAGCTTCGAACTTCCTCCCTATTGAAAACAAATTTTGAATAGAAGTTTTAATTTTCACAACATTAATAAAAAGAAATTTACATAAATTAACTAGTTCATAATTCTTATGTTTTATGAACGCGCAAATTTTTACTTTAAGTGGCATGTTATGTCATAATTATTACACTGATAATTATTATTATAAATTTAATGACAAAATTTTTATTTCATTTTGATTTTATTCTTCATACATTATCGTTTAAGGTAAAAAATCATTAAAACTTCTCATGGACTTATAATTAAGTGGAAAATATTTTTCTTGTTTTCATTGGTCGTTAATTTGTTTTTCATTTATCATTGAAGTTGATGCGTGATTCGTTATTTTCTAATGAGGCAAAATGTCTTATTAGATAGGCCTAGATTGAGGTATGGTTTCTATAAAAACGTTTTTGTCCCATGATTTTGACGTATAATTCCCCAGTAGAACATGTCCGGACTAGGAAAAATCTTCTGTGTAAGTTCGAGGTCAGATGGTCGATTCCAAATTGGTTGGTGAAAAACATTCGATTGGCCCCGCAAAGACTGGGGCTACTTACCGCAAATAAGTTTTGTGATGAACTAGTATTGCTAATAAGTTGCGAGTCGAATCACCTAAGACAATGAAGTTTCGCACTCGTCACTAACGAAGTAATTGACCCTCACGATGTACCCCGTGTCTGCAACACATACGCCCTCAACAAGTACCTTGTGGGCATGGTTTCGTTCGTATTTTTCCTATTTATCAGAACACGCCCTCGACACCTGAGTAAGCCCTCACGTGTCGTACCTCACTTGATGGCTTGTCTGTTTGTGAAATCCATCCCCTGTCCACCTCAAACCAGAAAAAACATACCGTTTGTCCCTTTAGTAAACGTCGGTTTTAGTCATCGTATTTGAATACAATCCTGCCTCTGTGCCGGGATAAAAATATATCTGAAATGTTTTTTATTGATTGAATCCGCAGAAGGCATAAAAAATACGCTTAGTAATAATGACAATGTATGCGACGGGGTACCGCGTGATAGACACTCTGGCTGCGGGGTAACCTGAGTTAAAATTTCCGAAGTTGATGCTCTTTTTGACAAGAAACCGTGACCCGAGGCTGATGGATATAAAAATCTTCTGCATGTGGCGGATAGCACTTTCGACTTTCCGAAGTGGGGTACCTTGTAACTTTATTGTCCTTCCAATCATCGCACCGCACATTTATCAGGGTCCGTTGCAGGCGAACAGTGCCAAATGCAAGCGTTACTGGTGTCCCTCACTCGTCGCTCGAAGTGGTTAGATTTTCATTTCCAAAATGGTTTGTTTTTACAGGGTGCGGCTGGTGGTGGTTGGATTTCATGGTTGAACGCTACCGGACACTGGCATTGCTCAATGTTGTTGAGGACTTCGGAAGTCCACAACTTGCTCACTTCCTGTTATAGGTTGTTCGCCTGCAGTAATGTCCATAGGGTTTTCCGCCGACCGCGGACAATTGTCGAACTTTCAACTGCAAGCATCCCACGTTGATTGGTTGAAAGGGGATGGTTGAACCGATGCGGTTCATCCATTGGTGCGCTATTTGGGGCCCGCTAGGTTGGTTGAACATGCATCGCTGGAAACCCATCCGCGTGCGCTGAGGTTGAGAACCCCCCTGCAGTACCTTGATGGCGATCAAGGCGAAAACCCTCCGGACAGCACGAGCGCCGACGATGGTTGAACTCGACCAACCACGAAATCCAACCACCACCAGCCGCACCCTNCCGACCGCGGACAATTGTCGAACTTTCAACTGCAAGCATCCCACGTTGATTGGTTGAAAGGGGATGGTTGAACCGATGCGGTTCATCCATTGGTGCGCTATTTGGGGCCCGCTAGGTTGGTTGAACATGCATCGCTGGAAACCCATCCGCGTGCGCTGAGGTTGAGAACCCCCCTGCAGTACCTTGATAGCGATCAAGGCGAAAACCCTCCGGACAGCACGAGCGCCGACGATGGTTAAACTCGACCAACCACGAAATCCAACCACCACCAGCCGCACCCACAGTTTGACTGACCATTAACAGGATATCGTGTGTGAATCATGACACGCGTTACGAGCACATCGCTGCACAGAAATCTACGTTAAATTAAAGGATTAATGTTGGACAAATTAGGGAAGTATATGGAAATGTTTAGGTTCGAAATAGCTAAGACCTTGATAAAGAGGTGGTTTTTCTAACAGTACTTAGATCTTGAAGATGAACGTACCTAAGTAAATTGGTTGCTCACAACATACCCCCCATCGTCGGCAGTAGACATTAGTCCCACGGCCATGACAGGTAGAGGTATCCGTTTAGCAAGAGTGTGGCCTTTTAGCATTGCGTGCGATGTTACATGCTGTTGACACATATGAACGATGTGAAAACTTCGCACAAAATGAATGTTCTGAACGAAGGTCGGACCTGGATGTCGATGAAAAACTTTTTCATGGTGAGAAATGGTTCCCGCAACCCTGAGGTCCCACGTCGCGGGGACGGGGGGACCAGGGGGGGCGGGGGGTGACGCGATGCTGGACGAGAGAGGGACGACCCCGCCAGCGCGAAGGCTCGCGCTAGGGGACCCCCTCCCCCCTAGTCCAGATCCGGACGACCGCCAGGACGCCAACCGGCCGGCGATGCATTCTAAGACGAACGGCCGTTTCCACATGCATCACCGGTTGAGGACCGGGCTCACTTCGCAGTATTTTTGGGTTAAATAGTAGCGGGGGATTCCTTTTTGGAAGAAGGATAAAACTATGCGAGGTGCCTAGTTTGATCCCTCCTTTGCCGCGGGGTCACGCCCGCCTTTTGTCCTCCTTCCGAGATGCTGTGCGAGGTCCTGATATAGCGGAAAGGCTTGTCCTCGAAGCGCCATGCAGTCGGATGCCTCCCTGCCACCTGTAAATCACTATGGTGGCATAAAACTGCTAAAGCGTAAAACCTTGTCGACTTTTCATATATAGGCAAATAATCGTGCTTCCGATATTCACAGAAGTCACACTATCCACGTGGCTGCGTAGCATTGAGATGCAATAAATATAGGTATTTCTACTTTAACCTCCGAATCGACGAATCGTAAGCCATCCATCTGCAAACGGACGAGTGAGATGGCAGACTTACGCAGGGCAGGTATGGTCTTCCGCAATTGGCGAGAACCAATGCCGTCACACACATCGCAAGTGACCGTTTCAAACGATGCGAAGTTGGTTGGAAGGGTCTCAGACCTTACTCGACCAAGCGGTTCTTTTGTGAGATTCGCTATTCGTGGTGAGATGGCCTTTCGATCGGCATATTGGATAGGCAAACATTAGGGTAGCAGTCGTCGATATAATGGATGTTTGAACGCGGCATAAACTAGATACCGAAATCAAACCTCGACATTGCTGAGACATACGCCACAGGCACCTGCATTCGTCAAAATTCTCGCTCGTCAGTCCGGATAGGTGCGTGTCGCATACACAGCAGCTCGGATATATTCGCCCGTGGAAGAAATAGCCCGCATATCCACATTCACGAAGAACGGATGCTCCGATATCCATGAGCAGAAATATGTATTCCCCATATCCAGAACGTAAAGCAAAAGAAGAACAACATATCCAGCTCCCTCAAGGAGCTCGATACATTGACCCTCTGGCGAGGAGGGTCATGTCATCGTGGCTCGATCGCGACCTTCGCTCCCTCGCGAGATCGCAATCGAGCGATGACCCTTTTTTTCCGATTTCCTTTTCATACTAATTCCCTTATACCCACCTTTTCAGTGTCTTAATTCCCGAATGCCCACTTTGTGCAAAAGACGAATACAATACCCACTCCTTTTAACTGGTGACCGCATTGTCCACAAAGTGCGAATAGCAACTAACCGTGAACGCGGTACCCACTCGTGAGGAAACATGACTACAATACCGGTATTCTGCGCATGATTCTGACATGTGTGGACATTGTGGTCACAATATTTCCGATTTCTACGTATTCGCTAGACTTTTCATTCTAGTGCGAATTGCGTGCATGCGCGAGGCAACTGACACCGTACAATTCATATGTTTACGAGCGTCTGTCAGTGTAATCGAAGTGACGGGTCCTGTGTCGTCGGAATATGCTGCAATCGTCTTGCCGACAGCGTGTACGAAATGTGGGGAGTATTTTTTTTCGCTCGGAGATGTCGTCATCTTTATAAAAGTAGTAGTCGCTGTCGTCATGACTTCCTGTCGTACACCGAACGATGTTGCAAGTAAGTGAAGTACCGTCTTCTGAGTTGGAAAGAGGCCCTCACTCATAACGATGACGACGATAACCTTAGGTACATGTGCGCCACGTCGGCAGATATTGGCAGACGACTGGCACATCCAAGGTTCCGGGCCCATGCATCCGATAAGGACGCTGCAGAATGCCAGTTGGAAGCCACGTCGGCGCACAGTGGGTGTGTGATGCGACAGCCTGCGAACCGGCCGCACTTTTCATGCTCCTGACAAGGGTGACCGTTACGTGCACCATGGGACATGATGTCCACAGTTTCATCATGTTTCATGTCATCATCTACGTAGGTTTTCCCCGTTGTCCGTTCGCGCCACTTTTGCTCGCCATGGGGAACATGCCGTTCCCCGTTGGAGCCCTGTTCTTCCGAGGCGAACTCGCTCACCATGGCTGTCGTGCTGCCTCTAAGCTCTGGTAAGTGGGTATGATAGGTACGAAAATGACCGTTCGGTGGGTACAATGTATATTAGCGTGCATGCGTCTGCATGGCATACCCACTTTGGGTCTTATGGATCCACCGCTATTCAAGTTTTACGTTCCTCCGAAACCCCCCGTCGACAGCTCCGATGAGGAGGAGGAACCTCGTGAATCCCAAGGCTACACGTCCGGTTTTGTCTTTGACGACTTTGAGGAGGCGTGCTGGGTGGAGCACGTCCAGGCCGAAGAACACTTAACTCCACGCTCCCCAGAGCGTGGAGAGCACTCTGTCATGAGGTTGAACGGAGGCTCCCGCGTCAGGCCGTTTCGTCCTCCGGTCGCGGGTGTGTTAACTCGCACAAGTCGCCATGGCGTCACACTTGACTGGGATGGCTTTGCTTCTGCGACCAAGTACGGTCCACCTCTTTGTCCTTGTGCCGTCCTCGACACATCCCTGTACTAGTACAATCATTTAACATACTGACCCCGGTTTATGCTTGCAGGATCGATGGATGACGAGCACACCCCCCCCGACGGACACCGCTGTCTCCGCTGCCCAGAATAAGGGCACCAAGCCCAGGAAGCGTGCTCGACCGGAGTCTGCAGTTAATCTTCGGGGAGGCGCTGCTTTCCGGAACATGGATGCCTGCCGCGAGGCGGTCCATGACTACGCCGTCGCCGCACACATGGGGATGAAGTTTGTGCGGAGTGAGCCGTCGCGGCTTGAAGCTCGTTGTGCAGAGTGGAGTCAGGCGGGATGCGTGTGGCAGCTGAAGGCGCGGTGGCAGCGGAAAACGAACAACGTCAAGGTCATTGTCTTTAAAGAGGGCCACAAGTGCAGCCGCACGGGCACAAAGGGGGACCCCTCACGCAAAGCCGCGTGGGTGTTGCGCCACATCGAGAGCACTGTCAGCAAGGAGCCATGCACCACCTCCAAGGCCCTCCGACATATCGTGGAAGCGCGCACTGGCGAGAGGCCGGCCTACCACGCCATTCACCGCGCGAAAAAGAAGCCCCTGATGAATCTCATGGGCGAGAAAAGCAAGTCGTGGGGTCTGTTCCCTGCGTACTTCACCGCAGTAAGTATCCTACTGTCCTTATTCACTTGTTGTATGCTATTCACTGTGCTTTCTGCATATGTGCCAACTGTAGACGTGTTAAGCTCTGTTTTCGTGATTCATGCATGTAGTTGAAGAGGATTGACCCATCCACCGTCGCAGAGCAGGATTAGCACCATCTCTTCCGACGGGCCTTTGTGGCACCCGGTGCTTGCAGAAACGGATGGTCACATGTGCGGCGGTTGCTGACAATGGACGGCACTTTTTAAAAAAACGGCTTCAAGCAAGTCCTGCTGCTGGCACAGTACTGGGACGCTAACAACCACGCTGTGCCGATGGCGTGGGCCATATGCCTTCAGGAAGACAAGGACAACTGGGACTGGTTCTATCAGTGGCTGGCAGAGGCGTATCCGACGGCACGGCACAACAGCACCGCAATCATCAGCGACAGAGACGCCGGACTCATCGCCGCCGTGAAGCGCCAACTACCAGGAGCTGTCCATACATTCTGCGGTCAACACCTGCGGGAGAACGTGAAGTCTGACACGGGCTCAGCAGCAGCCGACATCATGTGGCAAATGGCTTCTGCTTTCACACAGAACGAGTTCAACCGCGCGCGGGACGAGCTCGGTCGGACGTCCGACAAGGCGTACAGATACTTGTTCGGTGGAGATGGCGACCCAGGGCTGCCATTGGAGCAGTGGACGCGCCTGAAGTGTCTTGTGCCTCGTGGTGGGCACATGATGTCCAACGCGATGGAGTCTCTGAACGCCCGCCTGATGAACATACGGCACATGTACCCATTCCACTGCTTTGCACAAATCTACCCTTTTGTGTAGAGACTGTTCATGGAGCGCCGCCGTGCATCCCACGACTGTGAGAGCCGGTACGCGCCCATCGTGGATGCCAAGCTGCAGCACTACACGGAACACGCCAAGGACTACCGTGTCATTCGCCATGGCGGGCTCATGGGCACCGTCACCGGGCCCAGGAGCCTGGCGGGCCGTGAAGTGGATGTGAACGCGAAGTCATGCTCATGCGGGCAGTGGAGGGAGTTTGGCTACCCCTGCCAGCACGCAGTGGCGTTGATGCTGGATGAAGGCGTGAACCCGGGCCTGTACACCGATGAGTTATGGTTAATCACCTCAATTTGACGCACTTGTCTATCAGTGTATCAATGAGTGTATTCCCTTATGCAAACATTTCTCACAAAACATCCACATGAATGCATGTTAGCAAAGTCAAGATGAACATTTGTTGTAAAGAATGAAAACTACAATGGGCTCTTTGTGATATACAGAAGTTTCTGTGAACCATCCATGTGCACTAGTCTGTTCACTTCCCAATACACTTGTTGATATACAGTTTCACAAGTGAGTCAATTGGTCATATATGACACCGACATGCATCTGTCCCAAATGGCCTGGCGACGTTCATACCGGACTCCCATGCCGGGGGTCAACCTGCGCGAACTACAGTTCGCCATGCGTGGGTGGGGGCAGCCGGGTGCGAAACGCTCCCGTGGCCGTCTACGCTCTAAGCGCTTGGACAGGGTGACACGTTGCAAGCGCGACCGTATCTGCACCAGATGCGGGATGAAGGGACACCCACCCCGTAAGTGCATCAACCCACCGGCACAATCTCCAGCAGACATGGCTGTCGCACACGCGAGAGAGCTGGCAGCCAACAGCATGGAGACAGAGAATACTGAAGTGGAGCTTGTCGCCAGTACCGTGGCACCGGCAGCACAAGGTCATTATGTGGGCTCGGGCAGTGGAGCTCAAGGCGTTGAGGGCAGCAGTGGAGCTGAAGGACTTGAGGACGGCAGTGGTGGAAGTGCAGTTGGGGCGGGGCAGGCTGGGGACGCTCCTGGTGCTCCTTACACAGGCAATGAAGGGCAAGGTGTGGAGGGTGGTGTGGCCGGTGGAATAGAGGTGGTACGTGGAGCTGCTGGCGGTGGGAATGGGTGTGATGGTGGTGCAGCTGGCGTGTTGACAGTAGTGCTGGCTGTTGGCAATGGAGATGCAAGACGTCGTGCTTCACGCCGTGCAGGAAGTGCCAGGGAAGCGTTCAGCAGGTCCGCGGGAGGATCGCACAACGGAGACAATGGTGCTGCTCTTGGTGCAGGGGGGGGCATTGGGTGCAGACATAGCTGAAGGCAATGCCACAGGGTGGGGGGAAGCAGATGGTGCAGAGGGAATGTTCATCATGACGTCACAGGTGGACAAACCTGATGATGCAGATGACTCCAGTGAGTCGTCCTGGTGTGAAAGCTCTGAGTCAGGTGACTGCACTGACACGGACTTAGAAGAAGAAGAAGAGTCCCTGACCTCGGGTAGTGGGGAGGAGGATGAGTGAGAGTCTTCCTCCGGCATGCCTGAGGACGATGCACATCCGAAGCAGCGTCACCGTGCGTAATGGTCCTCCGCTAATTTGCCATGGTAAGTCTTAAGCGGAGTTTTTTGTGTAGGAATGTTTTCATCATTTCATTCTGCTTGTACAACATTTTCAACTTATGGGTTTCATTGCTATTGCAGGTTGTACCAGTGGCCTACATCCATGGGTCCGTGACGAGCACACAGAAGCGCAAGATGATCTGGAGGAGACGTGCAAAGCCCCGAGAAGAGCGACAAGCAGTTGGCGACAATGCATTCGTGGAGACAGGACTGCTACTTAGTAGACATAGCTTGCATGATGGTGATGAGACAGGGGCCAGATTGCAAGTGGCCAATCCCTGTAGTGGGCAGTGTGCATCACCCTTTGGGGATGAATACTTCGATGCTGTGTGTGAGTTCTCGGGGGACATAGAGTGTGTGGCATGCGAAGTCATTTCGTATGTGCGTAGTCTCCCTGTGTACGTGCAGGTCTGGATTAGCCACGGCTATTTGACCCCGCTGTTCTTTTGAGTGAAAAATTTGACACCAATGAATTGTTTGCCCTTAAGTATTGCATTCATGTGTTAATTAGAACTGTGACCATTGCTGTATTATTTCGCATAGGCAAACCTTAGTCAACATCGTTGTAAGCAATGAATCAGTGCACTCGTATAAGAAGGATGCCTTGTTAGTCTGTGTATGGAAGTGGTCTATTTTCACCACGTGTATTCATTCGCATAGGAACGTGTTAGGAACCATTGTTTCATCCTGTGCATTAATGTGCGAAATTAACAGGTAACATTGGTTTTTTGCAATGTGTCTGGAATAGGAGTACTTTGAAGTGGAAACAATACTGGACTCATATTTACAGAGGTAAACATAGAGTGCAAGTACATGACATTGGGTATGTTTGCAGGAATGAACAAAAAAATGTTTGAATTACCCACTGTCACATTTGGTGTACATGTGCAGCCAAGTGCTGCTATCAATAAACAAGCAGACATTCATCACATCATATCACAAGGCTTAACAGTCAACGCATTATGTACATGGTACGCGGAGAGGAGAACACTGGGTATGGTGATAAACAAAAATTGAAAATTAGTCCAAAGCATCCACCGACACTATGAAGTCCAAGGCATCCACTGCCCTGGGGTGTTTGGTGGACGAGGAGTTGGCATGCAAACACCCAGTATCCAGCACATGGTCTCTGGTTCGCATGGGTCGTTCACCCAGCTCGGTACATCCGTTGCAACGAGCGTGTCCCAGCGAGCCTTGATCGTAGCCCATGCCTCCTCCACATGCTGAGGCGTCCGATGTGGCATGCTGGGTGTGGTAGGTTCGTCATGTGTATACGTCGGTCGCCCCATGTCTACTACAGTAACCACAGTGGTTGGAGATGGCTAATGACGAATGCCAGCTCCGTATTTGTACGAGGTCTACGAGCGGTTGCATCCGCACGGACAGTTAGGATCGGATGAGATCCATGGCTCCCATATGTCAGGGCAATTCGATGGTCTCAAACTGGGCATTGGCCAGTCAAGGGTCTGTGCCATGGCTCGAGGTGTCGGGGCCATGTGGCCTTCAGCGGATGAGGGCCACGTACGAACGTCGTACATGCCCCTTTGCGGTCCCATGTTTCCTTCATTGCGACCCATGCTCGGTGTGCAACAAAGGGATCCACATAATATCCAGTACTCCATCCTCGACCTTCTCTGTAGTTCATGCGCCCCTCGGATGACATGACGTCGGAGCCAAGATTGGTTTGTCGATCCAATGGAAGAGGCGTCACTAAGTGAAGAAGATCGCATTATGCGCAATTCGATGTTATGTACTTTTCAGTACGTCGAAGAACCTTGCGAACTGGTACATTGTACTGGTTCGTCAGGTGAATCCTTCGCAGCCATAACTTTTCGTTACCGTGTGCACCGCGCATAAGTGACGGATGCGAAGAGACTGTTTCGGTGGAATGATTGGCCCATAACCCGTGAATCACGGCTTCATACGGCAGCACATCGACGGCGTCCATTCGTCGCGTCAACAGTTGCTTGGTCGCAACTGTAGGTACGGTGGAATACGTCGTCGAGGCGTATGAGTGGTCCTCCGGTATACCCTGGAGGCCTGACACGGTGGCATGTCACGTAACCGTTGGGGACGCATACCCTTCCACGATGCAGATAATTCTCCCACAAGGGACCCGTTCTGATGTTTTCGCGCTCGGCAGCCGTGCCGCCTGTATCGCAGAAAAGTGGGTATCGGAGTATGCCCTGAAATAGTGGGTAATTTGCGCAACCTTTTTTAAATTTGGAGATTGTGGTCACCGATTAAAATGTGTGGGGAGAACGGAAGGGACCTGCCAAAAAGTGGGGATAGTAGGCATGTTCTCTCACGAGTGGACACTACGTAAATGAAGTTGTCAACCGTGGGGAACCTGCGCATAACGTTTTCAAATGGTGGGTAAAAAGGAATCGGCCCCTTTTCTTTTTCTACGTGCAAACCCCCTATTACGATTTAGAGTTTTCTATGTTTTGCGTGGGCGGATCCCGCGGAAAACATAAAACCCTACATCGTAATAGGGGGTTTGCACGTTGAAGAAAAAATTGGGTCATCGCTCGATCGCGATTGAGCGAAATCGCCAATGTCAAATTTTTGTTTTTTTCTCATGGCACACAAAACACCTTAGGTTTGCAAGACAAAAACCGTCAACCCCAACCCCGAATGTAATTCGGGGATTGCCGAGGATTTTGTTTTTTACGCGAGCATCTGCTGAACCCCGCAGAAGCGGGGCCCAACAGATTCCCTTTCAACGCATGGGGTGTCTCGGACCCCTCACGCAAACCCCTCCCTCGAACAATCACAAACACCTCTAACGGGTTTGTGATAGTTTAAGGGGCATGATGATGTCATCAATCCCAAGCTGCATTTCATGCAGCGACGACATGGTGTTCCAAGAAAAACAACGTTGTTCTTCTTGGACCGGTGGATGTTTCTTTTTTAAAGTTCAAATCAGCTGGGTATGGGGTTGTTAAAGAGCGATACATGGATATGGGGAATCTATCGGGAAATTGATGGGTATATGGTCACACCCCCATTCCTTTTTACCCACCTTAAAAAAACGTTCTAAGCAGGTTACCCACCTTCTAGGGATCGCAGACCAGATTCCCCACTTTTTGTCCGGATGTTCACGCTTTCCCCACTTTTTGCTCTTTCCAAAATTTGAAAAAACTTGCGCCCATTACCCACGTTTAACCATATGACTCCAATACCCGCTTTTGTCCGCGAAAGGTCCATCCAATACACACCGCGAATACTTTAAGACGGACCCCTAGTTGCTGCCACCCCCTCCTCGCTCCTTTCTCTCTCCCACCCGCATCTCTCTTGTAATTTTTCTCACTTTCTCCCCTTCTCCCTGCTCACAGTTGATGATGAGGGGGGATGCGAGAGCGAGGGCTCGAGGCCATCATCCTCGAGCCCTCGCCCCTGCCACATCGCGGATTCTTGGCTTCATAATCGCTAGCTGTCGGCTAGCGAGCTGCATGCCGTCGGCCAGAGCTACTGGCCGTCGACGAACAGCTGGCTTTCTTACTGGCTGTCGGCGAGCGAGCTGCTCGGCGGGCAGCTGCTGGCCGTCTGCGAGCTCCTGGCCGTCGGCGAGCATCTGGCTGTCGGCGAGCCCTCACCGTGGCGAGAGGTGGCCTCCGGCCTGTCCTCCGCATTCGCGTGGGAGAGGGTTGGCCCACCCCTCCCCCCCCACCCCCTCCCCTTGTGCTCTGTAATGGTCACGCGACCGACTCTTCCAACGTCCATTCGGTGGTAGAAATATCAGTTGTGCGACCATATTCTGGCACGTTTGTCTGTGGAAATTCGCAACTCCGCAAAGTCGTCATTGTATAAACATGGCATCAGACAATCAGTCAATAAAGCCCCCTGCCACAATCATCAGCAAAGGTCGACCATATCAGAATAAAGTAAAGGAGGTTCCCATTAATGCACACAGAATGACGCCTCAAATGTAAAGAAATAAAAACAGGAGCAAATTTCTTAAATTCTAACAAATATGTATGTTATCCCCACTCGGTTGGAATATGTGACTAGAACACCGGGATTTTGTGCATCTTTTCTAAAAAGTGGACACGGAATTCATGGTAAGACACTATTCACACTTTTTTGGGTATAGTGGTCAATGATTTAAAAAAGTGGGTATTTGGGCAGGCCAACGCTCAAATGGTGGTAAAGGGGAATTATTCCGTACAAAGTAACCTACTGTTTTTGTTTGTGGACCTGTTTTCCGATAATTAAATCAAACTGAAAACATTTCAGACAGGTCCACGGATATGATTCTTTAAAAACAGGTTTAGGAACCCGCATGACAAGTCCACAGACCCGCATAACATGTACACGGACCCGCATGAAAGGTCCACGGACCCACACGACAGGTCCACGGATCCGCATGACAGGTCCTCGAACTCGCATGACAGGTCCACGGACCTGCATGACAGGTCTACGGACCTGCATGGCAGGTCTGCGAACCTGTTTAACAAGTCCACGGGCGGATTAAGTAGCCTCATGAGCATAAGCTCATAGATCTACCTAATAAGTCCGTGGACCTGTGGAACAAGTCCACAAACCAGCCATTCGACTTAGATGGGTGGGGGTCTTCCAATCACCGACTGTGATAGAAACTAACCTAACCCCCTTTGCTTCACAACCACTGGATTTGGATTCGGACATGTATGGTGTGGACCAAGCCAAACCCAAATCTCCCAGATTGTGAAACAAAATTTACCCCAACGTTACATGTTGTGTTTCTAGTTCAACTCGCTCATCATATTTTGGCTGTGCTCACACGGTGTTCACTCCTATGCAATGGTACTCTAGCAACTAGGTAGACAACCACTACGATGGTCACAATCCGCACATGCAAGCATGCAAAGTGTGTATCCTAAAATCAAGGTGAACCACGAAAGTATTTGGCGCAAGAGCATATCGTGTCTACGGTAATGGTGGACATGCAAAGCCGCCGAGTTGGATGGATGGCAATTCTTCATGCTTGGTTGTCTTCGTTCGTACTGTTGTGCAGTCTCAACCAGAAAAATCAACAAATACATAAGTAAAAATGAGTGAGTGAGTGAGTGAGAGTGAGAGTGATCAGTCAGTGAGACAGTGAGTGAGAAGGTGGGAGAACGAGTAAGGTGAGTGAGTGAGTGAGTGAGTGAGTGAGTGGGTGAGTGAGTGTAAACTCATTAATGAATTGAAATAGTACATACGAGGGCTAGATAACAGGTTTGGACTATCAAGTCTCTCTACAAGCTAGAAGAAGGCAAAAAAGAGGAAACCGATGAGGAATGCCAGACCAAAAGAAAGGTGGTTCAAGGCCAAAGGTACTCTAGCTTCTGATGATCAGCACCATAGTCAGAGATCCCCTGGAACCTGAAGGCCATACTCAGTACACTTGAATGATACTGACAACCTGACCCTGCAGACCACTTCTCTACTCTCTGCCCGCAAAGCACAAGTCGGCCTCTGATGGGCCCTCGGAACGGTCGAGTAGCGCCCGTCGAGCACGGGCCACATCTGCCTCAAACGCCTCGTCCTGAGTGAGTGAGTGAGTGACCGAGTGAGTGAGTGAGTGAGTGCCTAAGTGAGTGAGTGAGGGAGTGAGTGAGTAAGTGAAAGAGCAAGTGAGAGCGTGAGTGAGTAAGTGATTAAGTGAGTGAAAAATTGAGTGACTGAATGAGTGAGTGAGTGAGTGAGTGATTGAGTGAGTAGGTTGGTGGGTGAGTGAGTGAGTGAGTGAGTGAGTGAGTGAGTGAGTGAGTGAGTGAGTGCGTGAGTGAGTGAGTGAGTGCATGAGTGAGTGAGTAAGTGGGTGAGTGAGTGAGTGGGTTTAAACCCATTAATGAATTGGAATAGTACATAAGAGGGCAAGATAAGAGGTTTGGACTGTCAAAACTCTCTACAAGCTAGAGAAAGGCAGAAAACAGGAACGGATGAGGAATGCCGGACCACAAGAAAGGCGGTTCAAGGCCAAAGATACTCCAGCTCCTGATGATCAGCACTAAAGTGAGAGCTCCCCTGGACCCTGAAGACCATACTCGGTACACTCAAATGACACAGACAACCTGACCCTGCAGACCACTCCTCTACTCTCGGTCCACAAAGCACAAGTCGGCCTTTGATGGACCCTCGGGCACGGGCCACATCAGCCTCAAACACCTCGTCTTGGGCCCACTCTGATGCGCGCCATCTGATCTGTTGTGCCTGCGCTCTCTGCAAGGCCACCGCCACCCTCTTGTTCAGCAAGGCCCGAAGGGGTCGTGCCACCCCGTCTGTGCCGCTGTGTCTCGCCAGTCGTCGCTCTGATGCCTCAGTAGCAGACCGTAGCACTGCCCCTAGGCCACGGGAAAAAGCGCCGAATGTCTCCAGGGCCGGAAAGACGAAGTCAAGCCGGTCCCGATCTGCCTCACTCCTCCACTGTCTGTATTTTCTCTCCTTCGCACGCACCACCTCTGCCAATGCTGCTCCCGGCTGGAGAGTCGATGCCCGTCCCTGTGACGGCCGCTGTGGGTCCGCAATGACCACGTCCAATACGAGTCGATGTCCCGTGGCTCGGTCCAAGCACCCGATATCCGGCCGCCCCTCTGGAAAAATCCCCTCTGGCTCCTCCTGTACGCCACGCATGCTACTCTCTTGCATCACCGCAGCCAAATCCCGTACCACTACGTCATGAACAGCCTTTGGCGCTCCACCCCATGTGCAACACAATGCGTGCTGCGACGAGCATGAGTGAAGCGGCGCTCCAGCTGGGCAGATACAAGTAGGAGTACGGCGTAGGTGTGCGAGTGGTAGGCCATGCCGGAATCTGTACGCCACACGCCAATCCTCCAGTGCCATGTATAATCGATGTGCAACAGACCGCGGACGAGACAACATCCAATCCCCGCTATGATCTCCCTAAAGTGCTACGAGGCGCTGGAGCTGTGGGAGGGCCTCCTCCACTCCTAAGTCTATAGAGACCATCGCTCGTAAGTCTATCAGGTGCCACTCATGTAGACGTGAGCTCAAGTCCTGGAACAGCCGGTGCGGACTCCCCCTCTCACATGTCATCAGGTCGGGGATCTCAGTCCTGATGGACTCCGGTTGTCTTCACATCGTCTCCTCCCGCAGCTCCTCAAAGGGCTCTCTTTACCATCCTCTCCGTGTCCGCTTCTTCGCTACACCCTCCTGTCCTGGCTCTGCTACATGAAGGAGCTGGCGCACATCGTGCCAAGTCTGGAGACGGCTATAGATGTACGAGAGCAGAGCCAGTGCTGCCTGCGGGGCTAGACCTAAGCCGCCGTGCCGGATGGGCAATTGGTCCTGGCGCTCTGCATGTGCCACCACTCGTCTCTCGCGTAGCGTTTGTACATCCTCCAACTGGACCGATCGTCGGAGACACAGCCCCACAGGCTCATCAAACTCCCAGAGTCGAGAAAGCCACCACTATGTCAGGGGTGTCAGCCGTGTGAGGTGCTGTAAGCATTGCAGGACACACTCGCGACGAACTGCAAAGGTTGTGTTTGCATTCGGCAGGTCGGGCAGCGACCCCATCAATGCCTCCACCGCTCCTACAGACTCCTCCAACCGATCCCGACAAAAGGCCTCCGTCCCCAAAGGTGTCCCCAAAATGACCATACCCTCCACCACCGTGGCAACCCTCGCAAGGCCAGCCGACATCTGCTCCACAGACGCCGGAAGAAATATCTGGCACTTGTGGTGGGTTGGACCTCCATCCCAATCGCCGCCAAACCAGCCTGTAGCGCCATGAACCCCGCCTCCAATACAACCACTGGCCCCATCAAGTAAGTGTCATCCAAGTATTCCATGACTTGCCCACCATCCGCCATCGCTGTCTGAGCTGCCTCAAGAGCGCCCTGCTGCGTCAGTGCATACAAGAATGGGCCTATCGGGTCCCCCTGGCAAACCCCCCTCTCTGACCGTAGAACCACCGGCCTAGCCCCTCCCTGGTAGTAGAAAGTCGACGGCTGATCATAGAAGAAGGCGAACGCGGGGATGAAGCGAGCAAAACCCCGATCCCGAATCGCCCTAAAGATCGCTGCACCCTCAACTGAGTTGTATGCATTCCGGACATCGATGCTCAGTAATCCCCAATCCGGACGCGCATCCAACCGCTCCGATATGGTGTACACAATCGTGTCTACTCCTGCCTGTACCTCCACCCCCTGCTGCACTGGAGCCATTGCCGCCTGCATCTCTCGGCACTAAGTAGTGACCATCCATCATGCTGCCAGCCGCCACAATACCTCTCCCACTGCTATTGGCCGAACCCCTCCATCGGGCTTGGCCAAAGCAATGAACCTCCTCGCTGCCATGAATCTCCGTGCCGTCGGGTGCAGCCGACCTCGGCAAGTCGCCGCCATAAATCGGGCCAACAGTCGTGTCAGTCTCTTGTCTCCCACCACCACCTGGCATAGGTGGTCCAATGTCAACCCCGATGGCCCAGCTCCGGAACCGCGGTTGCTGTCAAGGAGAGCTCGACGCACACCGTCACCGTCCAGCACTCCTAGAGGCGCTAGGCGTGCCGCCTCTGCCACCCAAGCGGGGATCGGCTGATCTGCCTCCGCATGCTTGGCCCTGAGCTGCTCTAGAGAAGAAGGGACGGGGGGGGCTAGGGCTGAGCCCACCAAGGCATCACACGCTTTGGACGTACTCCTCCGCCGAAAACACCTCACGGACCTCTGAAGTCGCTGTCCCTGAATCTTTTCCTCTGAGTATCGTAGTCGCCGTGGTGGAGGCGGGCACCCAGCTTCCCGCGCATGAGCCACAACATCCTACCACAACTCCTCCCACTCCCCAGCCTGAAACCTCGTCGCAAGGCCTCTGATCCCATTTGCGTCAGACTCCCGCCGGTGTGTCGGGCGTACCCTCAGGATGAGGCTAGGTATCGCCTGAAGGAGGAGGGGTTGTGTAGCCTCCTCTGGCTGCTCTGCGCATCAGAACAGGGGCACTCCCATCACCGCTCGCACCGCATCCACGGCACCAACATGGATCCACGAGAGCATGTACGAAGGAAGCATCTCCGACCCATATAGACGTCCCCAGTCCAACCCCTCTGCCCAACGTCACAATCGCTCCCACCTCTGTCCCTCCCTCTCCACAGCCCCCTGCTGCTCTCCCCCCCGTGCTTGCCTACTACGGCTGCTGTCCCTGTGTGCCCTGGTACTGCTGACGAGCTGGCCGCTACTACTGAGACCGATGGGTCTACTGCTGCTATTGTAGTCGCGTCTGTTGACGTCACTGCTTCGTCTGCTGCTGCTCCTGGGTGTGATGCTTCTCCCGCCGAGCATGTTGTCGTTGGGGCTGTGGCTCCTGCGAATCCTGCACTGGTGTCCCCTCCTGTGGGTGTTGGGCTGGTGACTCTCTCCCCTGTGCTGGTCTAGCTCGACCTGGTGTATCCATCTGCTGCTGATGTGAGGCCTGCTGTTGTAAGGGCTCTCCCCTCTGCCGGCCTGGTGGCTATCGCCGCCGCTACTGGATCGCCTCCTGCTGGTGGTGCCGACGCTCGTCCTCTCGCTGCTGCTCTGCTACCACTGCTGCACCACCACCACCAACTCGGGGACCAACAGGGAGCCTACGTCGTGATCGACCCTCGCTCTTGCGTGTCGTCTAATCCTGGGCCGCCCCATCCGGTGTACTCCGAGCTATCGACGTGGTATCCCCTTGCATCTGTGGAGGACTCCTGCTAGCCTCTTAGGGTGGTAACACCTAAAGGGGCTGTCCTAGGGACTGAGGCTGTAGTCCTCCACTGGCATCCTCCCGACCCCCGCACTCCTGGTGCTCCTATCCCATCGGTTGCTCGGCGCCCCTGCCTCCTGTGCCTAACCTAGCCTGGCCCACACGTGGTCCGACCACCTCACGGGCACGGGCTGGATGAGCGGTCGATATCTGTTGCCGCCTGTCCCCCTCATGCCACCCTGTGACGTCGTCTGAGGAGTCTGATGCAAGGGGTCCGTACTCACTCTCGTGGCTCTCCTTGCGCCGTACTCCTCATCTGCTATCTGGAGAAACCACTGGCGGAGGAACTCCTTCACCACAGTGTGTATCTTCTCCTCCTCTCCTAGACTGGCCTCCCCCGGTGCTCCAGGGACTGGTGCCGGTGCCGTGCTGGGGGCGGGTATGCCACCTGTCCTCCCCTCAACCTTAGCCGAGTCCCTAGCCCCATCTCTTGCTCCTACAATAACTCAGCCCCTCCCCTGCCCCTCGGAGCCTGCCGTGCAAGACAGTCTCGCACGCGCCGGCCCGCATCGTACCGCTGGCGACGGAGGCGTTGAGCCTCTTGCTATAACTGCCTCGCCTGACATCTCCATCCCCACTCTGTCTGCCACCCCGCCACCCCATGTACCTGCTCAGGGTCAGCCATCCATCCTGACGCTCGGCGCTCGGCCAGCCATGCCTGCCGCTTTGCCGCCTCCGGTGTACTCGTCGCATAGCTCCTGATCGGTCGGTCACTCCGTACCTCCTCCACCTGCACCTTTGGGATCGGGTCCACCCGCAGCTGCTGAATCCCTCGTAGAGCAGACTGAAAGCACCACCTACGATGGCTGCGATACCAGTGGGAGCGTCGGGAGTGCTGCGACCGCCCCTCGAAGCCGCATCCCATCCACGGGCATTGCCAAGGACGTCCTCGAACAAAAATCGCCTCAACTATCGTCGGCTCACGTCAGTGAGTGAGTGAGTGAGGGAGTGAGTGAGTGAGTGAGTGAGTGAGTGAGTGAGTGAGTGAGTGAGTGAGTGAGTGAGTGAGTGAGTGAGTGAGTGAGTGGGTGAGTGAGTGAGTCAGGGAATGAGTGGATGAGTGAGTGAAAGAGAAAGTAAGTGATCGAGTGAGTGAGTGAAATAGTGAGTGACTAAATGAGTGAGTGAGTGAGTGATTTAGTGAGTGGGTGGGTGAGTGATTGAATGAGTGAGCGAGTGAGTGAATGAGTGAGTGAGTGAGTGAGTGAGTGAGTGAGTGAGTGAATGAGTGAGTGAGTGAGTGAGTGATTGATTGTTAATCTCATATCATGAACATGAACATTGTGTCTAGCCTTAATCAGTAGTTGGGTCCTTTTTCATGGGACAAATATCTGTCTTGGCGGATGGTGCCCTGATCCTAGAGCCGCCCTTCGCGGAGCAATCACAACTCCACACACGCCCGACGAGGATGTCGGCGACGGCAGCGAAACCAACGGCAGGCGTCCCTTGGTCCCTGCCGTTGGTTTCGCTGTCGCGTCCCTAGTCACCGCTCATCGATGAGCGGTGACTAGGGGCTGCCATCGCGCGAACCTCCGCGAGGGGGCAAGGGTACCCCCCTTGCCAATGACGCCTCGTGAAGGCCGAGCAACGTCGCCACACCACGGCAACGCTTGCGCTGGCCAGTGCAAGGAGTACCGACCGGTGGAACTCCACCACTCTGACAGGTTCGAACCAGGTACCACTAGGTTCCGAACCTGGAGTTGTACCCACTGAACCATCAGTGAGTGAGTGAGTAGTGAGTAAGTGAGTGAGTGAGTGAGAAAGTGAGTGAGTGAGTGAAATAGTGAGTGAGTGAGTGAGTGAGTGAGTGAGTGAGTGAGTGAGTGAGTGAGTGAGTGAGTGAGTGAGTGAGTGAGCGTGAGTGAGTGAGTGAATGTGTGAGTGAGTGAGTGAGTGAGTGAGAGAGAGAGTGAGAGAGAGAGAGAGAGAGAGAGAGAGAGAGAGAGAGAGAGAGAGAGAGAGAGAGAGAGAGAGAGAGAGAGAGAGAGAGAGAGAGAGAGAGAGAGAGAGAGAGAGAGAGAGAGAGAGAGAGAGAGAGAGAGAGAGAGAGAGAGAGAGAGAGAGAGAGAGAGAGAGAGAGAGAGAGAGAGAGAGAGAGAGAGAGAGAGAGAGAGAGAGAGAGAGAGAGAGAGAGAGAGAGAGAGAGAGAGAGAGAGAGAGAGAGAGAGAGAGAGAGAGAGAGAGAGAGAGAGAGAGAGAGAGAGAGAGAGAGAGAGAGAGAGAGAGAGAGAGAGAGAGAGAGAGAGAGAGAGAGAGAGAGAGAGAGAGAGAGAGAGAGAGAGAGAGAGAGAGAGAGAGAGAGAGAGAGAGAGAGAGAGAGAGAGAGAGAGAGAGAGAGAGAGAGAGAGAGAGAGAGAGAGAGAGAGAGAGAGAGAGAGAGAGAGAGAGAGAGAGAGAGAGAGAGAGAGAGAGAGAGAGAGAGAGAGAGAGAGAGAGAGAGAGAGAGAGAGAGAGAGAGAGAGAGAGAGAGAGAGAGAGAGAGAGAGAGAGAGAGAGAGAGAGAGAGAGAGAGAGAGAGAGAGAGAGAGAGAGAGAGAGAGAGAGAGAGAGAGAGAGAGAGAGAGAGAGAGAGAGAGAGAGAGAGAGAGAGAGAGAGAGAGAGAGAGAGAGAGAGAGAGAGAGAGAGAGAGAGAGAGAGAGAGAGAGAGAGAGAGAGAGAGAGAGAGAGAGAGAGAGAGAGAGAGAGAGAGAGAGAGAGAGAGAGAGAGAGAGAGAGAGAGAGAGAGAGAGAGAGAGAGAGAGAGAGAGAGAGAGAGAGAGAGAGAGAGAGAGAGAGAGAGAGAGAGAGAGAGAGAGAGAGAGAGAGAGAGAGAGAGAGAGAGAGAGAGAGAGAGAGAGAGAGAGAGAGAGAGAGAGAGAGAGAGAGAGAGAGAGAGAGAGAGAGAGAGAGAGAGAGAGAGAGAGAGAGAGAGAGAGAGAGAGAGAGAGAGAGAGAGAGAGAGAGAGAGAGAGAGAGAGAGAGAGAGAGAGAGAGAGAGAGAGAGAGAGAGAGAGAGAGAGAGAGAGAGAGAGAGAGAGAGAGAGAGAGAGAGAGAGAGAGAGAGAGAGAGAGAGAGAGAGAGAGAGAGAGAGAGAGAGAGAGAGAGAGAGAGAGAGAGAGAGAGAGAGAGAGAGAGAGAGAGAGAGAGAGAGAGAGAGAGAGAGAGAGAGAGAGAGAGAGAGAGAGAGAGAGAGAGAGAGAGAGAGAGAGAGAGAGAGAGAGAGAGAGAGAGAGAGAGAGAGAGAGAGAGAGAGAGAGAGAGAGAGAGAGAGAGAGAGAGAGAGAGAGAGAGAGAGAGGAAAGAGAGAAGGACAGATCAACAGAGACAAGGACAGAGAAATAAAGAGCGATTAAGAGGCAACGACAGAGACAGAGACATAGACGAAGACAACGACAGCGACAATGACAGCCACTGGGGCAGCGGCAGGAAAATCAATAGCGATAGCGACAGCAAGAACGACAGTGACAGTGACAGCGATTGCAACAATGACAACGACAAGGACAGCAAGAGCCCCACCTACAATGAAAAAAACAGTGACAGTTATTGCGACAGCTACATCGACAGCTTCAATGACACTCACAGGGACCGCAAAAGTGACTGGGACATTGAAAGTAACATTGACAGCGACAGCGACAACGACAGCAACAACGGGAGCGACAGCGTCAACGGGAACCACAGCGACAACAGGAGCGACAGCGAAAACTGGAGGACAGCAACAGCAATAGAGACAGTAACAGTGACAGCGAAAGAGAAAGCAAAAGATACAGCAAAAGAGACTGAGGCAGAGACAAAGACCAATTGAATACCAATTAAAGCTGCAACGATAGCAATTTCAACTAAGACAGAGACAACGACTGAAATGGTAGAGAGAAAGATAGATAGAGAGAGAGAGAGAGAGAGAGAGAGAG
>SZWC01017605.1:9802-34228 GCA_023375785.1 Penium margaritaceum | reverse complement strand
CCTTGATGGTTGGTGTTAAAGTAGCAAACATTTGTTGCTACTTGTGCTGCGTGCCTAGGTTAGTCTTACTCTTCGCTAGTCGGGTTTGTCTTGCCTGGTTGCCTCTTGCGCCTGTGCCCCGCGTAACTCTGGCTGCTGGGAGCCAGCGGTCATCTCCTGACCTGCGCGCTCTCCTTGGTGGTGCACTCGCGCCAAAGGAGGGGGCCTTTCGCTCCCTCCTCGAGAGGGAGCGAATGGCCCGCCTCTCGCCACTCCTATGGGCATCTCGATGCCCTTACTGGAGCATGTTGCACCGCGCAACATGCTCCAGCGCGCTGACGTCACCTGCAGGGCGAGGCCGACCCGGTAGGGGGCGGTCCTCGCCCACGTTCCATTCATTCTTTCCAAAAAAACATCCAACCTTCTCGTCTCGATCTCTCCCCCGACTAAGTCCCTCTGCCTCGATCCCCCCTCACAACTCTCGAGAGCTCTCCCCCTCACAAGCTCTCAAGAGCCTCCTCCCCCTCACACGTCGAGAGCGACTATTGGCCCCGCGGCTAACTCCCTCGACACTCCCCCTCACAGGAGTCGAGAGCCACTCGACTCCACCCGCCACCCCTCACCTCCTGTCACATCCTCCCTCCCCCTAGTAGGACCATGTTCAACAGTTGGTCTACTGTCGGGTTTCAACACAATTTGGTGGTCGATGTCACGCTTAGGAGGGAGTTTGATCACTAATTATTCGGGGAAAACTCCTTCTAATTTTATTGAAAGTGAAATCCTCTTATACGCTTACAAAGTTTTATGCCAATGAGGCTTATGAGGCTCATGCGCCAGCTATAGTGACCAACTTGTTATACGTGTTGTTCAAATCTACATGGACCAACCAAGCCGCGGCCCATCTCCACAAGTATCTTTGTGCCACGTTGAGCAAGATCAGCATACCGAAGGGTACATTGCTTGCGTGTAGTCAATGTTGCCTCATTTTTTTTCTTTGTCGCACGTGAGATGGATTTTGGTTGTGGCGCAAGTCGAAGGAAACTCTGTTGCCTATTTCATTTGATGTATCGCGCGCCGCAACTCCGGTCGACTTGGAGATTCTACTTGTTCAGAAAAGCTTGCCCAAGGATCATCTTCTAATCATTCATAAAGTAGGATTGCCAAAAATTTCCCACCTATAGGTCTGAGATCAATAAATATAATGGTTGTTTCAATCACTAGCTCATTAAATACAAAACGTTAAGATGCACCTCCATCAAGTAACCCCGGCGAAGTTTTCTGAATTTTGCAACCCCTTAGTTCCACCCTGAGAAACATCTCAAACTTGTCATCCTCCTATCCTATGACAAATGTCTTAATTACACAGAACCCCGTATTAAGCAATCATAGACGATTTGGTAGGCAATCATTTAGTGTAGGTTTTTGGCGGGGGCAAGAGCTTCAACATCTACTCCTGACACCTCTCCTCCTTTTTTCTTTTTTTGCTACTGTCCCCCGCTCTTGGTTTCGCCTTGGATAGTTCCTCGCCATGTATTTGACCTTTTTGTAGGTGTAGAGGGTCCATTGATACCCTTTTTGCTCAATGGTGTTGCCTTTTATTGAGGTAGAATTCCTTGCATTCTATAATTGATGTCTGCTGCTCTCTTATGGTTGATACTTTGGGTGGCAACCGTAAGATTTGTTGAACTTTGAGTTGAATTTGCAAAGTAAATGCATTCAGTTACTTCAATCATCTACGAAAAATTGTTGATGACGTCGTAAATTGCGATTGCTTTGCAAATATCTTGTTTTATGTAGTTGTTGTAGAGAAAACAAAGCTCATCCTCTACGACCTTACTGTCTGTGATGATTTTGTGCTTACGGCATGTATACTCTGCCACACTATGAAATTTTTCAATTGTTACAGCCGATAGCAAACCTGTGTTTTCTTGTTCAGCTTGACAAAGCAAGCGACAAGTGCCTAGGTGAACCTGCACAATTTGGACAAGGGTACTATCAATAAATTCTACAATGAGTGAACATGCTTGAGAGATGTTATACCTTGTGCCGTAGGTTTGACAGCTGTGGGATGAGCGCCTTTGGCTGCTTGTTACCATTGGATGGCCATGAGATCAACCCACCAAGTTAAATCCATGTCCTACAAAAGCAAGGCTACGAGGTTCATCTTGTGTTCAACGGAGAGAGCCCCAGTAGCGATGAAGTATACCTCCAAACTCGTCAGGAAGATCCTGACCCTTGGTTCCTTGGAATTGGCTAGATCAAATGGCTCAGGATGCCATGGACAAATTCAAGACCCACAAATGTGGAGCAAATGGATGAGAATCGCTTCTCACGCTTTTCACTCACATATTTTGGCGACATATTCCTGCAATTTTTTGAAAATCGTCTATTGAAACACTTCCATCTGTGACATGTGGGTAATCAGCTCCACGATTTTGTCTCGTGTCATTGATGAAGTTGTGGTTCTCGGTAGTGCGATTGGATTTGCATTGTTAAACATGCTTGTCAAGGTGCTTGTCATTCGTCCATCCCCCTTGATGAGGCTAAGCTCCTTCGCATGTTGCCCTCGGCCATCGTTGGTGTCTTAGCCCATTACATGCCCGAAGCAAAAAATAGACCCAAACCCTTATGGGTCTGGGCCCCGTGCATCCCTTCAACATAACACTAAATGTAATTTAAAGATATGAAAAAACGATGGTGAATAATTCTAACACCAAACACATCCATTTGTTTGAGGTATCATATCTTTTGATATTGGAAAACCCACAAGAAAAGAAATCTATGTAATAACGTTACAAATATGATTTTAACAAAGCTCTAGAAAAAATTGTTTTAATTCATGGTTTTACTTTAGAACATAGGATTGGAAAAATGATTTTCAAACGAGGAAAAAAGATAAAAATAATGTCAAAAGGGAATCATTTTTCACAAACTACAATAATGATGAGAATTTATAAAAAATTGGATTTAATGAGAGTATTATGTTTTTCCAGTGAAATAACAAAGAATATATGTTAAATATTTTTAACCATTAAACAATGGAAAAAATCTCTTGAAAATTTTTCATTTCAAATACCTTATCTTCCATCACCTAGTTGTAAGCTTCAAAGGCTCCCATAAACTTTCTTCTTTCATAAAATCACTTTAGAGGAAATTTCAAACCTCATTATCAAGGATAATTGTGTGATTTAAAAGCATGCAATTAAATTTATGGGAAATATGTAGAAATTATCTATTCATCGTGAGAGATTGAGTACATGTATCTTTGAAATTTTTGAAATAAAATATTTCATATTGATTCATTATGAATTTATCCATATCTCAATGTCAATCATTGAAATTTTTCCAAGAAAAAATATGAATTTGTATTGAAACAACTCTTCATTTTATATTTGCTTGATGCTTTTTCATTCCACAAACGTTTATTTGAATGATCTCCTTGCTTCTTTTCACAAAACAAAAATGTTTCCATATTAAAGTATATGCATTTATGTTGAAACATATTGTTCATGCCATTCTATTTCTACCTAAAAATACATTTTTAACTTGAAACTAACTTAATTTATCTTTTTTAAAATAAATCATCATTCATTTCAATGAAAAGTCACTTATGCATAGAAAAACACCTTTCAAAACAAATTCTAGTTTTTCAAGTGTGATTTTGTACATTTTTATACTTTCGTTAATTTAAAAAAAATCAAGAATAATGTATCAACCCTCACGTAATATCATAATGTATCAAATTAATATTAACATAAAAACTAGAACCCTTTACCTCATCAACTAAACTTAGGATCGCAACGCTTTCAAAAAACCATTTTTATTGAAAGTTGCAATGTTTTTTCATCGATTTCATCATGTTTTCTTCAAAGTAGTGGTCTCTTATTTAGGATTATCCTACACTGTAACTAGGTTCCATAACTAAAATCTTCCTTTTTTCTTCTTTTTTAATACATAAGTTTGTTTTGATCTTTTTTTGTTTTTAGGGGAGGAAACGAAAAAAGGATCCTTAACTTCATACAACAAAGTCTTGTTTGTAAAAGATATATCAATGAGTTCCTTCAGATTTCAATGTTGCGAAGAAATAATATCATATAATTTTTAAGCTCTTTGATATTAAAACAAAGCATTTTTTCTAAAAACATTATTCAACAAAGGATAAGTGTGTTATGCTGGTCGAAAGTAAGGTGGTTCATAGTTGAAAATGGGGCTTGTCACTTTTCACGAGAGTGGGGTCACTTGGGTGTTTTTAAGAAGTGGAAAGTATACTTCGTTGTTGTAACTCCCAAAACTCATCAACGTAAAAAAAAATGGCGAGTGAGGGAATATGAGGCTTGATTCAGCCATTTAGGTCTTCGGCTGTCCGCGTGACGCGACGCCATGTTCTGATTTGGTGGAAGGACAAATCCCTCATTTGGATGGGGGGAATCAAGAAAGTGAGGGTTTGCGAGGTTTTTCAAGGTCATGCAAAAGAACTTTGTCCGCAGTCTTGAAACGTCAAAGATCATCAAGAATACGTTATAGCAATTTTCCATAAGTTACCTCAAAGTAGTCGTCAAAGTGCAAGGATTCGAGAGTATTGCAGAAAGTTCCCTTCGAGCACAAAAAAAGTAGCCGCGACTAAGTTGGAATGTAAGTCAAGGGTGGTGGAACAGAAATTAGGCTACTTCTGGATTCAATCCCTATGTATGCCAACGGTATAATACGTACCTCCTCCTCCCGCGATGTCGCGGCACGTTACCATTGTGCAGCCGTAGTTGTGCTCCGTAGCAGTCGATGAGTACATTGATGTTGGAGAGTTGGCAATATAACACCGAGTTTTTATGTGATGCGCCATATTTCTTCCACTTGATCAGATATTGTTCTTTGCCTCCTTGTCATTGGTGATCAACGTTTTCCTCAACTTTGTACTCGTGGTCGCCGTCTACAATCATGGGTGGCAAGGCATGCATCCAATAAAACATTCTGCTAGATTGGTCTAACTTTGGAGTTTGCTGATGTGGAAGACTAGGTGTATCTGCATGTTGACAAGTACTCAAAGTTTTGTGACGGCTTGAATGCGCATGTCTAGCATGTCAAAAAGACCGAGCCATCAAGGTTTGAGCTTTGGATTTCTCGATCAGCAAAGTTTCACTGTTGCAGAGTTGTGCAAACCTTTGTCACCAATCTTGAAATCTTCAAGCTGTCAATGTTTATCAGCTTGTTGCTTCATAGTTCCTTACATCTTTGCAAGAATTTGACTAGTTTCTTCCCAGATTGCCAAAACTTCTTGCCAATGAGTGTTGATGGCAGGGATATTGCACTTGGTTTGCATATCAGTCAAGGTGGTTGGTTTTGCTCCGTGAACCACCTTTCACGGCTATTCTCCATTTCGACAAATGTTTTAAAATTGTATATAAACTTGGCTATTGGCAGCTTGACTGTCCAGTTAGTGTTGTGGGGTTCACACATGGTTTGGAGGATTTTTTTTAGTGTTTCGTTAGTTTCCTCGGTTTGTGTATTGCTTTTGTGAATGGAACACTGTTGAAAGCTGGAGTTAACTCCGATATCGCTACATCAAATCTCACCAAAACTAGCTTGTGAAGCACACATTTTGATTGCTTGTAATGAATTACGAAACCCCATGCAGTCGGACAATTTGGTCAAGGAATATTTACGCTGCTCCTTTGGCGGTTCACATCCGTGATGCTCAAAATGAAGTGCGCCAACTTTGAGATACTGTCGACAACGAAAAGAATAGCGTTGAACCCCTCTAATGTGACAGCAAACTTAGTCACAAAATCCATGTAGATGTTGGTACATGGGTTTTTTGGTATTGGCAATGGTTGTAACAGTCCGAGGGGTTTGGTGCGTTGACTCTTGTGTCATTGACAAATGTTGCAGCTTTTACAAAATTTTGCAGTGTAAGCCCCCAGTTTTTCCAACCAATAGTGTTTTTCAAGCTTCTTCCGAGTCTCGACAACCCCTAAGTGGCCTCTTTGACCGGTATCGTGGCATTCTTCAAGAAGCATGCGTCATAGCTCCTTGACTTTGGGGATGTGGACTTGTTCTTGTTTTCTATGCCAACAAGAGCATAGAAAGTGGAACTTTGCTGTGTCGTTGGCTCCATGGTCCTCGTAGAATGTGTGAATAACTTTTCTATGTACCGTTCTACATGAATCTGTAGTTCATTCACATCCATGAGATCATGTCGACGGCTCAGTGCGTCGGCTACATTTGTGTTTTTGGTGGAGGGTAGGGGTTCTTTATTATGATGTCCCTCAATGCCCAGGAATCCACGCACGTCTGCATTTTACCAGTTTTATCTCTTACGATTACAACCAGTGCAGCGTATGGAGAGACAAATAGTCGGATGGGACCCTAAGTGAGCATTTCATCCAACTAACGCTTGAGCTCTGTGATTTTGCAATCACTCATCCGATATGTCTCCTAAACAATTGGTTTGCTGTCGAGTTCGAGCTCAATGCAATGATAAATGTTACGTTTAGGAGGGAGTTCACTTGGTAACTCGTGAGGGAATACCCCTTTGAATTCTCTCACATTCGCGGAAACTCCTCTGGTATGTTTGCGAACTTCAATGCCGATCAGGCTAATGAAGGTGATGCATCGGATCCGGAAAATGTTATTCATTTCTTTTGGTACTCAAATCGACGTGGACCAACCACATTGAGGTCCCTCTCCTTAGATATGATTTCATCACGTCAAGTGAGATTGGCGTAGTTGTCGGCCGTTCCGTCTTCGTGGTTACTGTTACAATTTTTGTGCTATTTTCAACTACCTTATTTGCGTGTGTTGCACGTTTGCTGGATTTTGGCTACAACATAAGCAGCAAGAAGATCTGCTACCCATCATGTTTGATGTAGTTAACGTCGCTGCTCTAATCCATGTACATTCTTTTCATACAGGAAATCTCGCCCAACGATCACCTTGTAGTCTCTCATTCGGCAAGATCTCCACATGGTTACATCTCGCAGTTCTCCGATCTACAATCATAATGGTCGCATTCTTCGGCGGATGCGAAGTCGTCCGTCAACAATTTTCCTTCAAAGCCCCAGGTTGGTGCTTCAAACCCAGATTTTTCAGCAATTGTCGGATGTAAAACAATGAGATGTAACATCCATCAAGTAACTTCGGCAAAGTTTTTTGACATATGAAACCCCTCGGTTGCCCCTTAACAGATTTTTAACCTTGTAATTCTCGTTTCCCATGTCAAATTTTTGAATCTCATGTACCTTCATAGCAGGCAATCGTGGCCGTTGAGGCAGGCGATTGTTCGGCGCAAGGTTTTTGTGAGGCAGGAGTTTCGCCATCTACACATGCCCTTGAACGTTTCCAAACTCCTCTCCTCCATTTTGCCTTTTCTTTTGCTTCCCCCCTCTCTAGTTTTTCATCGGGCAGTTTGTTACGATGTGTGTTATCTTTTCATACCTGTAGAAATTATGTTGATATCCTTTTTTTTCATTACTGTCGACTTTCATCAGAGTAGAGTTCTCCACATTCTGTGACCAATGCCCACTGCTTTGCTACGGTTCATGTTTTTGGTGCTTGTGATACGATTCATTCAACTTTGAGTTGAAATCGGCATAGTTGATGCGCTCACTGGCTATGATGATCTGCGGATTTTTTTTGTGATGTCGTAAATCGTGAGTTCTCTACAAATATCTCACTTGAGGCCGTCTTCGTAGTGAAAACACAGCTCATCCTTTATGAGGCTACTACTGGTGGTTATTATTCGAAGTTGGGGTGTGTATTATGCCATGGTGGAAAGTTGCTTCAGTATCCGGTAGCAAACCTATGTTCTCTCATCTAGCTTGCTGAAGCGTACGACAAGTGCCTTGGTAAACTCGTGGGAGTTGGATGGGGGCCTTGTCTTTAACTTCCAGGTCGGGTGAACCCGCTCAAGAGACAGTACGCCTGGTGCCGATGATGCCGCAAATGTTCGATCAGCGCCTCAGGCTACTTGCAGTCGTTTGATGGCCATGAGATTAGCCCGCCAACTTAGAAAAGTGCCCTGCAAAAGAGAGACTACATGGTTCATCTTTTATTCATTGGAGTGGGCCCCAACAGTAGTGTAATCTCCCTTCAAACTCACGTACAAGATCCTCACTGTCGGTCACTTGGAGTTTTCTGGATTGATCGGCTCAAGAAGTCCTAGGCAAATTGAAACCTTGTCAATGAGGAGTCGATTGGCAAGTACCACTTCTTGCGCTTCTGAGTTACGGATTTTGGCAGCCTACTATTGTAGTTGTTTTACAAGCGTTCGGTGAAACGCTTCCATCTACGCTAGCTGGCCGGCCAACTCCGAGAATTTGTCTTGTGTTGATGAAGGGGATGTTTTGGTCAGTGGTGCAAGTGGAATTGACATGTCAAGCATGCCCAACTCCTGATTGGTCGAGGTGCCAGCCGTCATCCGCTCATCCCCCTCGATGGAGCTGAAGGTCCTTTGCGGGTTGCCTTCGACCATCGTCGGTGTCTTCGTCGGTTACTATTCCTTGTCGGCAAGTGCGCTTGCTCCATGTGCCGATTTTGTCACAAGGTGTACAAACTTCTTCTTGGTGGAGATAAGCTTGATGACACGTTCGAGTCTCAAGTTGATGCAAGAACTAGTCTTGTGCCCCGCCAAGGCCGATGCGCTCTGATTCCAAATGTTACAACGGTCGGAAGTGAGGTGGTTTATGATTGAAAACAAGGCTTGTCACTTTTCTCAAGAGTGGGGTCCGTTGGGTACATTTGAGAAGTTGAAAGTATACTTTGTTTTTGTAAGTGGCAAAATTGGGTAACGTAAACACAAATGGCAAGTGCGGGAAAATGAGGATTGGTCAAGACGTTTTGGTCTTTGGCGGTTTGTGTTACATGACGCCATGTTTTGATTTGTTGGCTCAAGAAGTCCCTTGTTGGTTTGATGGGGGGCTTCCACATCGAATCAGGTGTTTGGGAGGTTTATCGAAGTCACACAAAAGAACTTTGTCCGTGGTCCCAAAATGTCAAATGCCGTCGAGAGTACGTTTTAGCGAGTTCTGGAAGTGTCTTGAAAACCGTCGTCAATGGGCGAGGCCTCTGGGGTATTTTGAAGAATTCCCTCCGAGCGCAGAACAAGTAGCCACAACTAAGTTGCGATGTAGGTTAGGGATGGCGGAACAGAAATGAGGCCGCTTCTGGGTTTGAGCCTGCTATATCCCATCGATGTAAAAAGGTATGGCATTTAAATGGAATTCCAATCATTTTGCATGACAAGGATAACGAGTTCGCATAAGTACATAAATCTAAACCAGAAGAACATGTGTATGCAGAAATAAACCTTTCTTATTTAGATGACCAATTTAATTTTAATGTTTCTCATAAGATTCAAAATTTGTACATTTATGCTCAAGAAAAATGTATTTCTCATTTAATAATTATATCATGAAATGATGTCTTTTTGTTTTGTAATATGCACCAACTTTAGATTTACATTTATTCAGAAAAATTCAAAAATAGTCTTGATACATGAATTGAAAAATAACTTAAGTGAAGTTTAATGTTTTGAAGTATTGTTTTTCATTACATCAATTCAATAAGGTTTCTTTCAATTTACATAAGGAAATATTTCATTCTAAATGAATCACCAAACTTTATCAATACCTTAATATTACATGCATTTACACGTGAAGATTAGAAGATGCGTTTAATTGGATAGAACGTAGAAGTTTACCTAGATGAAGCAGAATGTGTCTTTCATTTTGTTGACTTCAATGAAACTTATTTCCATGAGTTTTCTCCATCATTATGATTTTTTATCACCCCTACAAATGAATCTAAATCTATGCATGATTATGGATTCCCACAAATCCTAATCACTTTCATTTATGTCCAACAGGAGAAAAAGACCATCCTTTCATCTTTTCAAAGGAAATCTATTCCTTGCATTGGAATGTTGGAACGTGTGTTGTTAAAATTCGTCTGTTTCAAATGGATATTTTGGTTTGCTTTGCTTGTTCAAAGTAGAAACATGAGGAAACCTCAAGCGATCATCCCCTTTCAAGTTCGTTGGGCTCATGAACTTGTTTAGATGGAAATCATTGAATAGGTCTTTGAAAATGTTGAAAAAATCTGTTGACCTTTTTGAATAGGGAATCTTAGGAAGGATTGTTAAGGCAAAGTTCAAAGGATATGTAGGGAAGGAATCAATGCATGTGGACTATGTAACATTGGAGGTAGCTCGGTGAACAAATTTGAGTTCAACGTACATACAAATTTGACCTAATGAGCATCTTCTCTTGGGCACATTGCGATGAATGTTTGTTTTTGCTGACTTTTTTAATGTGACAAAATCCTTGTAGCACTGTTCACATCCTTAGTGTACAAAATTTTCTATCATGCCAAGTTCAACATTGATGATTCAAAGGAATATGGTGTGAGGAAGAAAACTGGTTGTTAAACAACCAAAAACACATAACTTGTAATACGTATTGAGTTTTCTACGACAAAAACTGTAAGTGAAATGAATCATTTAAGTACAATACCACAAGAAAAAGGCATCCTTAGGGTCTTAATCACTCAAGTTCACTTGTGTATCCGACGCAAGTAGTAAACGGCTATTGTGAGAGATATCATTCAGAAGTCAAGCTATTGCGTATCATCATGTGAAAGAGTTGAATGAGAATTTATAAATTATGAATTTGATTAGCTATGTTTTCTAAAAACTTCTCAAAACGATTGAACTTATGAGAAACTTCTACATTGGAACAACCAAGTTTGAGACAGGTGACCAAATGCTTCAATGTCATAAAACTAGAGAGGTGATTGTGTAGTGAGCCATGAATGTAATGATATTAACTTCTACAAATGGATTCAAAGGACTTGTGTATTCTAGGACATGACACTTCCCTCTCATAAAAAACTCACATTGGCACATTAAAAAAGTCACATTGGCGTAGTTTAGGTCCATGTACGCAAAACAACCTGTCAATTTGATGATCTTTGTCACGTATGTTGTCATAAGTCTCTTAGGTGTGATGCAAAGCATTGTATCCTTTCCATTCCATGGAGCAATTTGTTATTTTCCCACAAATGTGGTGCCCTAAGATATCAAGGACTATGTACTCCGTGTCCTCCTTTACTTTGTACATGATTGGTAGGTCTTTCTATGGAACTGGATTTCAAGTTCCTAGAAGTATTTTTTTCTTATGTGGAACATAACACAAATGGCCATGTTGTCCAATACTAAGTTATGCGATGACAAGTGGTTGTGTTTCCTTGACCATGAATGGCCCCAAACACATAAGTTTAAGCCTTTTGTTGTCTTTTCATTGCAAACAAATGTTTGTTAAATTTAGTAAGACACAATCACCAACATTAAGCTCATAAACTGTTCTACTATTTCTTGGTCACGTTATTCATCACTACGTATCTCTTTGTGATTCTCTTGCAAGTCTCATCCCTATATTCGCAAATATTCTCATAGGTGGATTTTGAATAAAAACATGTTTGGGTAGTCGCACGAATTTTTCATGTGATTTCCGTTCACATTCATGGTAACTCTTTAGTTTATCGATTTCATATGTACAAATGCAAAGATAAGCAGGAGGTGTAGTGTGCTATGTCATTGACGTACATGAGCCTTTAAAATCTATGCATAACAAAATCTACCCCAAAGTGATTTTCCCACCTCATCACGACCTTTGGTTTTTCTTTTCCAACTGGCCACAAACATTTTGGCCACATTACCCCACCTTCAATTTTCCATAAACGTTTTTGATGTTTTCTTTTTTTTTGAAGAAGTGTCAGCATAAATGCTATGAGACATGCTCATCTTTGAATACTGCTCATAAAACCTCTTGACAACATGTAACTTTCATGAAAATGTGGTATGATATTCATAGAAACCCCCCTAAATTTGCAACGGAATTTCTTCAAGAAGCCTTTTTTCATTTGACCTTGCACGCGTTCATCAACTTGAGTGTCCAAGGACCTATGGCTTCCACGCTCTTCTTTTTTGAAGATTTATGCATGCGCCTAGTGGATCAAACACTTTTCACAAAAAAGTACTTGTTTTCAAAAAACATTAATGAAGTAACCCTTTTTTCACAAATTGTTGTTTTCTTTGTAACCTTTACTTGTTCATCGTCTACTTCTGCTCAAGGTACCACTTGGTATCAAGGAAAAATGGTGCTAAACTGCCATGTAGAACCTTTACTCCTAAGCAACAAGATCGCATAAGTCACCCACACATCTCCAAAACTATTGAGATCCTTGTGATCATGAGTGTGAAAAAAGTAATCATGTGAAGCAACAAGCAATAACAATTTAAAAAATGATGGAGGAATAGGAGTGAGAAATTCATGACGTTCTCTAGGTGATCCAATTGTTGTAGTGTCAACACTAGCAAAAATGAAAAGTGGTGCAAAACAAACGACTGCAATGACCATTTTGGTGATGGACCCATGTGACTGAGAAATCCTCTTGACTTTACTATTGTCCATTTAGATGGAACTTGATACTTTTCAAGCCATTTGACCCTGAAAATTCCAAAGGAAGGACATTCTATATGTGGCTCATAAGTTAATGAATGTATCTCACCGTTGATGTGATATACAATGAACAAAAAGAGATTAACCTTGCAGCCTTGTTTTTGCTTATCATGGCATTCAATTAGTGGTTCGATCTTCAGAACATCTAATGATGGCAAGAAACCAGTGGCATCCAATTATAGTCTCTACCATTCTCACATCATCGGTCACGAGCGTTGTACCTCTCAAGCGGGTCAATGTAATGTGGCAAGACTCACTGAATTCACCAAAGGAATGGAACACTTGAACATGCATGGCTCTCATAAGTATTGGAAACAAGAATTGAGAGGCATTGTACAAGCTGCATCGGCTTTGTGAGTAGTCTAGGATGGTAGAGAAAAAAAACTTTCTAGTAAAATCATGAACAAAAGTGATAGTTTCCTAGATGAAGTGTTCTTTTGCAATATCATTGGCCTCAAAAGCAACATCGAGTGGGCAATCATCAAACCTAGCATCAAGGAAGAACTCTCACTCATCATCGTATCAACTGAATAGATTGACAACATCAACTACAGTTCTTTGATGTAGGATTCTGGTTGCTAAAAATTACACGGTCACAATCATTGAAATGGCAAAAGAACTTATAGAAAAGAGACACCTTGAGTTCGATACAGGTCAACATCATCAACCATCGTGATCAACGATTGTGTTGGACTCGTGCACACCCTAAGGGTGGGGGTGATTCGTAGAAGAAATCTTAGAAAAGAAACAGCAAGGGGTAATAATACATGGTGAGGCTCTTAAGTGGTTCAAAAACTACACATTTTTTTACTGACCATCTAAAAAGATCTCATTTATATAGACAAGGTCTGTTGAGACATCAAATCTTTAAAAATGATATGAGGTTAACCATGAAATGATGCTACTTTGGTTGCAACCTAAGGGTTGCAAACGCCACAAAGTGCTACCTTCATTACAAGATGGGAGAACCTCTCACAACTTGGTCACAAATGACATGGTTCACAATAAATGTTTTACTACAAAGCCAAGGGCTTTGAAGGAAGAGTAGATAATGAAAGACCATGTATTTGTTAACTTTGGTAACCCGTCTGACTGTAAAGCTATTTATTCTTTGACGTAAAGGTCCAAAAAACCTACCCAATAAGCAACCACGTGTTGATCCTGGGGTGATTGGTTGTTCTTTTTCGGCATTACCCACAAGGTGATTGGTTCAACGAACCTGTCTACACTTGCATTAATGAAGGAAATTGACACCCATCTTCCATTGAATGACCCACAGCGTAGTTGTGATTACTGAAAGTAGGAGAGGAAGAGGCATTAGAGGAGTTTATCAAAACCAAATCACGGTGCACAATACTTATATCACTAGAAGTGGCTAAGGAGTACTTGTGGTGAAGAGCCTAGGTGTGGCTAGTCTGCATGGAACCAATGGATGATAGTAAGATGATAACATTTTAAACTACAGACTCATCCTCCTTGACATGTGGGAAGCTTCCAACTATTTCAAAGGAGTTTGCACCCATTTGCAAGGAGTCAAAGGGGTTATTTCACTATGGAAATACTTTGAGAGTTACCTATACAACACAATTCAATCGTCTCATAGAATTCAAGCCAGGTAACCGAATGGAAATCAAGAAGAAAAATCAAATGAGCAACCATGATTTCAATTAAGTGAATAATCTAGAAAGGTGTTTTGTCATGGGTGTATGAGGTCGTCCCCATCACATGACCAACTCTAGCACTTTTTCTCATGAAGAATAGAAGTGAAGTGAGAATGTGTGTGGAGCACACGCCACTTAATGACATAGAGATAGAAAAAACAAAATACTGTAAGAAAATTCAAAGAGCAATACTTGTCACCAACATACATCTATTGAGCGTTTAGCACCACATCCATACATCCAATAAGGACATCAAGATGTGGGAATCTTAGTCACGCTTTTGGTAAATCAAGTTCATGGTTCTACTATTCAGACCAAAAGGTTCCTCAACCATATCTCAAGTGGTAGTGTGAAATGTTTCTAGGTCCTATCTCAGTGAATTCTTTCAAAGTGTGTTTTGGTGTATAGATGCACAACAAAGGGTCAGGGTAGACATATCCAAGAATTTCTGAAAAGTTTACAAGGAGAACGTATAATTGAAAATCTTAAAGTTCTTCATTGGTCAACGCTCTGTTGATTTTGTTTACCACGTCATTAGCCGCGGACAAATGAAAATGTACCCAACAAAGAAGGTGGGAAAACTCGTTCATTGGCCAACTCCCATTAACGTTTGAAATGTGCAAGTCTTCTTAGGGTTCTCCAACTAGTATCATCAATTTTTACATGATTACACTAGATTGGTTACCACTCTCTCTAATCCCACTATTAAAAACATCTAGTGTAGTTGGAAGGATGGAAATGAATCGTTTAAAAATCCGAGAAACCCTCTGACCTTGACGTGGAGCTCAAGTTTTCTATGTCCAATGGTGGAATACATCATGGTCATCAACAAGTTTGATTGAGCAATCTGGGCCTTCCTTTGAGGAAGCGGCAGTGGAGGATATTTAGTTGTGTTACCGTCAAGAGAAATGTGAGAGCTATAATTGAACTACACGGTACATGTAAGAGAATCAATGACGGATATGCACATACCGTACTGTCCCTCACTTTCGTGCAAACTAATTATTTTCATTCGCCCATGTGTTATTTAAGGAATTCCCAGGTTCATTTGAGGGTTACTCCTAAAATTCCTGGCCCGTTTGCGAAAAGTCTGCCTAGTGTGCTTCTACATAGATTTCGCAATAAACTGGGGTTATTTTACATGTGCATTTTGGAGCGCGCGATGCCCCGGGGGGGAGAGGGGGGGGGGAGGGGTCCCGGTGCATCACACGAGGGTGAAGGCGTTACTTGAGGGCTCGATGCACCACAGTGTCGTGTCACATCAAGCGCTGGACCACATTTCACGGTCAGCCGTCAGATTGCGACATGCAATCTGACGTCTACCGAGGTCCAGACGTCGAACGCTCGAACTTCGTGAAGCGAAGTTCGAGTGTTCGAAAGAATTTGGATCGCCTAGACTTGAACGATGGGCGAAAGTGGGTACCGGATTTATATTCCCAGACAAAGATGGGCGACCACCCGGGAAATAAAAAAATGCCATTATTTGGGTGAAAGTAAAAACCATTAAACTCGGTTTGAAAAAGTGAACGAAAGTGAGGGACAGTACGGTATTCAATAACTTATTGTGATACATGAAACATGAAAGATGTTTCATTTTCACTGATTTCCACACAATGAAACATGTAAAAATCAGAAAAACATGATCCTTGGATGGAGTTCCCTGAGTCTCACTTTGATTACAACATCAAGTAACATCTTGGAAAAAAATCCATCCGATGCTCTAAGTAGGCAACCAGGATTGACGGCCGAGAGCACCATGTCCCTGGTCAAATCAGGCTCGTACATTGTAAGGACTTTGTCAAGGGATATGAGGAGTAATTCAAACACAAAAAGACAAGGTTTTGGCCAAAAGCAAATACTCGTAGTAGCAATTTACTCTCCAATTCATGGTACCACCCAATGATAAGCTACATAAAAATGCTGTTGGTGGAGTGCAAGGACACCTATCTCGATCATCATTTCAACAAGTAAAAGATGCTGAAAACACTCTCAAAGTGCTTCTTGTGGAGCAAGGTACAAACCGATATTGAAAACTGTTAAAATATGTGTGACATGAGTCAATGCCATAAGATGAGACGAATGAACATCTCAGGTTTACTTCAACCACTGCTTGTGTACAAAGAACCATGGTTGGAAATTTCCATGGACTTCATGATGGGTTTGCTCGTCATACTTAAGGGGTTTGATACAAACAGTGTCGTTGTGGACCAGCTCTCAAAGATGTCATAATTCATCCCAAAGATGACGTCCCCTCTTCCTCAACCACATTACCTGGCTGTAGGACGTCCCCCCTTTTCACCATTAGTGATCAGGATGGAAGGTCACCAACAGATTTTTGCGAGAGTTGATGACTAGCTACAGAAATTGGATCCGGGTATTGATGGCCTTCCATGTTCAGAATGTCAAGTAGACCGATCAAATCAATCAGATGCTCCAAAAGCTATTCCAAATCCACATGTTTCCTTTTCTCCTGAACTTCTACTCGTGAACCACATATATCCCACCCAAATCAACATTTAGGTCATGGACGTTCAAGTCAAGAGACACATGTGATATTGTGTTTGAGTGACTGTTTCAAGAAAATTTGTTGAAAATTCTGGAATTATCTTGAAATTAGTAAGGTGCTCCTCTATAAAGGTCTAGGCCAACTTATAATTCCACCAAACATTGTCAAAGTACTAATAGATTTTGTGATACTTCTGTCAAAACTTGTAGAGATTTGTTGACTGCTTTGCTGGCCAAAAATCCCATGGCCGACTGGCTTTGAAACCCAGAAGACATTTTGGCCACAAATGCTAGAACAAAAATGCCCACTAGCAGACTTTAGGGACTTGTGAATATAAGTGATGTTAAACTGCACCTCCACCCTTTTAGCTGCAACTTCTCAACACGTTACACAAAGAAGATCGATGCTGGGTAAAATAGTCATTGAAATAATTTTCAACATCTAAGAGGTTTCCAAAGGGTTTTTTTCCCTCATGTGGTGTGTCCTAGCCCCACCACATGATAAGACACTTGTTTTTTCCCTCATGGTTAGTGTCTAACAATGTTCTTGACCTCGTACTTTGTACCCTTCTTCGCTTCTATTAGAGGTGGTAGAGGCAGGTTTCTGCCAATGAGGTGCTTGCTTGAGTTTTGGTAGATTTTGAGTTGGTTGATGTAGAACACTGGATGGATAGCCATACTATCAAGTAGGTAAAACTTGGTGACAACAAGTGTCTACGTCTCCTTGATGAAAAATGACCCTAACCACTTCTGTTTGAGCATTGTACAAGTAGTTCTGCATAGCATGTGATTTTCCTTTGACGAGGGACACCATCATTGGCCTAGAATTTGGTATTCGTTTGATGCTATTCAGTATCTGAATTCATTGTTTCTCCAATCTTTGCAAGTGTCTGGCGAGGCTTGTACAAGATGTTATGAGAGCCTTGTTATTGAATCTGATTGTTCGTGTCTTAATACAACTTTACAAAACCTGCCAGGGTTTTGGGTAGCTTGCCATAAACACCTCAAAGGGGAGGTCGTGGAGTTGTACGTGACCTCAACAGTGGGAATTTTGACTGCCATGTGAGTATTGTATGGCTGTTACAGAGTTTGGTATAGCTGTTTGAGTGTTTGATTGGTTTGCTCCGCTGTTCCATCAAACTGGAAATGGAAGGTATTGATAGCTGGATCTGACTGCCATAACCAGTCATCAACTATAACTATCCTTTCTTGATCACTAGTGATGGAGGATTTGACACTATGTTGTCGTACGACGTGGTTGAGGAACAGTCATGCTGCTCCCTCAGTGGTGACTATGGTCGTCGTCAGAATGAAGGGAGACATCTTTGAGGACTGGTAGACCACAATGAGTATTCCATCTAACAACTCTCTTGTGATGGGAAAACCTTTAAAGAGATATCTTACCATGGCTCCCTTGGTACTGGAAGCGGTTGAAGCAAAATGTAGATTTGGTTTATCTCAACTTATGGCGTTGAAACTTGTTGCACTTCTTACAATTGTTTGTGATAACGATTTGAATCTTGTCCTACCAATTGTACGTTGCAAGTTTTTCATGTTTGTTGTCCTCGTCAATGTGTCCTTCTGGATTGGTATTGTAGCAATCCTTGGATAGCATACTCCATAGCTTGTCCTTAGGTGGCAAGACAACCTGGAGTGTAGAATGACATCACCGGTTTGGGTTTTAAACCATGTATGAGTTATGGTTAATCGACCCAGATTCATCCAATCCACAATCAGTGTATCAAAAAGTGTATTAATGTATCCATGGATTTCTCAATAATCCTCAACATGAATGCATGTGACTGGAGCCCACATACACATTCCTTGTCAATCATGAGAATACTAGGAGTATTTTGACGAAAGAGAGTAATTTAGGTGAACGATCAGTGTTCACTTTTCTATTCACTTCCCAATACATTTTTTTACACACAGTTTCAGAGGTCAGGTGATTGGTCATGTATGCCATGCATTGGTGTTTTCATACCAGTCAAACTCCTTGTAACCATGCATAAACGACCTCATGAGGTACTCGTCTCATTTGATGAGCAATGTGCTAATCCTAGCCATGAGAATTCCATGAACTTTCATCCTGTTTTCCGTACATAAAGAATGTGTTTTCTCATCTGTTGGGTGTCATCGAGAGCATTGACCACATTCTGATGAATCTTCTCATAACATCTTTGTATGTTTACAAGTCTGATAGCTATGCATTCTTAAGGGGTCACCAATTTTGCCATCGCATGCATTGCTTTTGCATTCAATTTCCAATGCATTTATGACTTACTCAAGGGAGTATGGTAGCTGGCCACACCCACCCTTACTCCCCTCCCACAATGATGTTCTATCATCACGAGTCAATGTCAGTCACATCAACTTGTTTTGGAATTTCCAGTCGTGAGTCGAGGCCTATGCATGATAGTGCTCAGGTTTTCAGTCTGCCTAGAGTCCAAGATTTAATTCTAACCACAATCAGCTGAGGGGTACAATAAGTTGAAGCTTGAGAACATGTATGATGAAATCAGTGCCGGTCTCTAGATATTGGCTGAGACACACATTGCACAACCACGTCCTCTGCATAAATGCAACGTAAGCTAGCCTAATCAGATCACTCTTGGTCAGGCTCATTTTGAGCCGGATGTAGCACGGGCTGCTCAAGCTTATCAAGCTTCAACCTAGTTAAGGCCATCAAGGCTAGGTGGGAACTCTGTATCAAGACAAATCTTGATGGATGAACAGAATGCGACAAGGTACACCTGGTCACGGAGGGGCACCCCCAAATGCAAATCCTTGAATGATCAGGCCTCATCATGAATTGGAGGTTAAAAAATCATTTCCCCATAGCCTGCTAGAAGGCATGTTTTACATGGCCCAAACCGCCTGAGTTCAGGGATAGCACAACCTGAGTGTGCTGCCTCCGGAAGGCCATTCACGATCTGAACTAGTCCTCCCGGTATGAAGAAATGTATACTTGGAGGTGTGAGCTACCAGATGACAACAATGACCTCTCATTTCTTCCATGTCTGATACCTATGATGTTTGTTGTAATGCTGGTGTACATTGAGGATTTTCAAATTGTTTCTTCTAACATGGCGGCGATTGAACAGACCACGGACCTCCTTTTGCTGGCATACATGAAGGAAAACATCGGTCGTACTAGACATGGAAATTGTGCCAAACGACAAGTGCTCATAGCTGTAAATCCTAGGCAGCAAGTTGGGGCAGCAGCGTTGTTGATGCAGCGTGCGGGCTTTCACGCTCGTTGCTTAGTCTGCTGCCCCCCCCAGTCTGCTGCTCTAGAGTCTAAGTCTGAGTGCTCTAGGTTTGTTACTCAGAGATGCGCGCGCCAGTGTAAGCGCCAGAAATCAGCTGAAAACTGGAAGTAACTGATTAGGAATGAAGAATAAGACACAATGGGAGACCCCTTCAAGAACTAGCCTCCCGCAGCTCTGTAGAGCTTGTTACTCAGTTCACCAACCAATCAGAAAATAGCTCTATTTTCAGGCAGGCAGGTTTTCTCGGTGAGCCCTGCCAGACGGCCGATAGTCCGAAACCCGCCGGGCGTCGTCCGTTTTGCCTGAAAACGCAGTCGTGTGGTCAGAATCAGTTAGAAAAATGGCAGCGAGGAGTTATGGCTGCCCAAACCCAGGCAGCGCCTACACTAATCCCTGGTGACAACAGTGCCATGCTAGCATGAGATTTGGATCCTAAGCAGAGTAGGACGCTACAGACGTAACGGTACAGTCAGATCCAGCATTGTATGCATGCAGACAGCATCCGCAGTGGTAGTGACTGCCGGCGGCCCGACCGCCGAGGAGGCCTGCCGATGGAGGTGAGCACTTTGCCGAGCTTCAGCGAACATCGTGTAGTCCTCAGCGTGCGTCCGCTCCACCGGACGACACGCAAGTAGCGTCAAGTCTCGCTGTCAGTTATCTGCACGCCAATGTTCACAAGCCGGGACGACACAACAGAGCACGATGAGAGATGTGAGAGAAGACCAACACTCATCGTGCCAGATCCAACAAGACCAGTACATCAGGACAATCAGCGAGCGCATTGCAAAACTACGGACCAAGGATCCGTTGACCTCCAATGCAACTCAATGGGCAGAAGCTTCTCAAGCATTTCCACCCACAACCTTTACCTTATGCCTGATCACCACCAAACAACTACATGTTGCGTTCTCTGCCTGTTTGAACAATTCTCATGTTGTCCGCGAGCTCATGACCTGATACCAGGAATGCATGCTTTGGACTACATACTGACGACACCACTCCACTGGCTGGCCTTCAGCATCCATCGGTCAGTGGTCATGTCGGATTTCACTAACATTGGCTGGGAATGGATCCCATATGACAAGAGATGTACGTGCTATGTTTGCCTGCTGGAAAACACATTTGTGTCATGGCATAGTGGGACATAGCGATGCATGGCTGGCACCATAAGGCACACAACGTGGTGCTAGGGATATGGGCCTATCAAAATATCTGGTTGCATCACTTGTTCCGTGAGTTGCATCAGCTCTTTCACTATGTTGTGCTACACATTGGCAACCAAAGCTTCTCTAAAGTGTCCTCAAAACAATGGAGTGTTTCATGCTTACACACAATATGTCACTATTGAAAATTGTTTTGTGCAAGATCTGTGTGGAGCACAACAAGGCATTACTCGAAGCATTGAAGCGTAGACTATTCAAGGAGGCAATATCAGCTGATGGCCCCTCCACTGCGCATGGCCGAGGCTATGCACGTTGCATGACCCTCACTTGTTTGTCCGAAACTTGTATGTCAATTGCAGTTTGTTGAATATGACTGCCATGTGCTATTGTTGTATTTGCATCCATAGATAATGACGGTGACCACTCTGGTACATGTTCAAGCGCATGCAAGTCCGTGACAGGCTGGAGGGTGTCGTCAACTGGTGATTATGTACAAGTGCTCATTCCAACAGTAATTGATGTTGCTGCTTGCCCAGTCACAGCACCCATGAAATAGATGTGAGGTCCTTGACCAGCTGAAGAAAACCATGGGGGGGTTCTTCATGGTTCAAGGTGCATGACTTGTTTTTTGTGCCCTGGGGCAATTCACTTGTGCCACACACTCATGTGCCAGAAAATGATTCAGAAGCATTCAAAAATGAATCTTTAAAAGCTATATGATGCAACTGCATGTGTTATTGCACGATGTTTGTCAGCCCCTGTCCACTTAACAGAAACGCTGGCGGGATTTTTTTTCATCAAGGGCTCTCCTCCAGCAGCTGTGCACCTTGTTTGGTTTGCATCTCCCGCGGGCAAGAAGTTCACCCTCTTATGTCCTCTTTGGGATGCACCCTTTGTGACCATTCTGGCTGCGATACTGTGACTCTGTCCCGTATTTATAAGCGATTCACCAGGGATAGATGATCTCCTTCTATCGCAGGCACAGCCAGCATTGGTTCAATGACAGGAGGGACCAGTTGACCTCCCTTGCGAGGTAGGTGGAGGTGCATCATTATGCATTGTAGGAGAACGGAGGAGGAGAATTCTTACCCTGGAAGTTGTAGGCTGCTGGAGAGTGAGCCCTGAAGAGCGCATGGGGCAGCCCTTTGGCTTCACGCGACCTCGACCTCGTATCTTTCTTCGAGAGATTTCGGCCTATCTGCGCACTTATGGCCAGAACTTTCTCGGGGGGTGTTTGGAGACGCTTCGACCCCCACTCTCTGGTCTTTATCCTGCCATGGTGACGCTCTGACATCCCCAAGTGGGTACATCACCCCAAGTCCATCACAACAGGGATGAAGTTGTGGAAGTCTACTTGGAACATTCTGTAAGGTAGGTGTGGAACTGTGGGTGGACTTGCAGCTGCTAGGGAAGGAGAGCGGCCCTAGGCCGGACTTGTTTTTTATGGATCGAGAGTCGGGGGATCTTTGGGCGCTGAAAGTTCTCATGACCGTCCGTCACACAACGGGTCAAGGTCTTGCAGCGGCATAAGTAGAGGAGGTGAAGGTGAGAAAGTACAGACCGTCCATGGAGGTGAGGCCAGAGTAACTGTTGTTTACCCTTGTGCAGGAGACCATGGGAGGTTTTGGGAAAGCCTTAGCCCGAAGGCGTGGGAGCACAGAGTGTTGTGCTTTGTGCCGTTCCTGTACAGTTTACTGTGACCACTCGGTCGTGTCCATACTCGTGCAGATCCCTGAGGCAGGCGGCCCTGGTGACACCGGCGCGGCGGCAGGCGGCGGACTACCCCTGTGGAGCTGACCGACCACTGTTCCAGAGCCCCAGATGTCACCGGGACTCCTTGCTGTGCCTTCTATGTCTTGCAGGCGCCTTTCGGCGGACTGGGCATGAGACCCATTTGCATGTTTTTGCATTGTATACTCGCTGTTAGTCGATGGATGCATGCATGTGACCAGTCGTTGCGTGCGTCTTTTGATTCTGCACGTCTAGGTTCAGACGGCGTAGGATTCTGACATGTGTGCGCAGAGTTACGGCCAAAACAGTGGTTTTGGGCCGGTTTTAGGACAGCTCTTGGACTGCCGCGTGCGACACCCGCCGTGCGCCGCGGCAGGTATTTGTGCGCTGGACCTGTTAGTTGTCATTTCTCTCTGCATATGCTATATTGAAGCATTCTGACACTTTGACTTGTGTCTCCTAGCCAAACCCTTGCCGTTGTGTGTACGACCTGTGACTGTCGTCACCGCCTGATTAGGCACTGACGCCCGGTCAGCGGCTGTGTTGCTAGGAAGCTTCTACGCACTTTCTCATGGTATCAGAGCAGTGAGACAGCTCTCACTGAGCTGCGCAGCAGAGACGCAGCAAAGCAGCAGCAATGAGAGTCACCGCTGCAGCAGATCTTCTGGGACCCGTTGGAGACGGCCGTTTCTCGTCCGCACACTCCATCCACCACGTGAGATCGCAGCTGCTGAGGCAGCAGCAGCAGCGCGTACAGCCACGCAGAGGTGTGTGGCGGCTGCGGTGCGTGCAGCCGCCACTTCCCCCCACAGCCGCAGCAGCACAGGCGGCGGCGGCAGCCGCGTAGCAGCAGTGCAGCAGCAGCGGCCGCCACAGCAGCGTGGCAACACCGGCGGCGGCAGCAGCGCAGCAGCGGCGTCGGCAGCAGCAGCGCAGCAGCGGCAGCAACAAAGCAGCAGCAGCAGCATTCGCGAAGGCAGCAGCAGCGCAGCAGTGGCAGCAGCAACAGCACGCGGCGGCGGCAGCCAGTAGCAGCGCGGCGGCGGCAGCCAACAGCAGCTGTAGCGCGCAGCAGCAGCCGCCGTGCGCAACAGCAGCAGCAGCAGTGCAGCCGCCGCTGCCACCGCTGCACACGCAGCTACGCAGCTGCTACTGCAGCTGACAGCACAGCTGCAGCAGCAGCTGGGCGGAAGCTGCTGCGTAGCTTCCGCGGAGCTGCCGCGCGCCACCGCGCAGCGGCAGAACCGTGACAAAGAAAAAAAAAGGGAAAAAGGGGAGGGGACGAGCTGACGTCAGCATTGTTGGTTGCTGACATCATCAGGTCGTGCTGACGTCAGCAACCACTTGCTGACGTCAGCATTACACTTAGCCAAATTTTCAACCGAAAAGTCAAAAGTTGCCAGCGTTTCAACTTTGCGAGAAACGTAGACGGTTTTGAAATCCGGCAAACTTGACCTGTCGTCCCATAGTGAGCGGCGACATTAGTTTGCCCGACGACAAGGACAAGGGACCAGGTGATCCCTCCTCCTCTTCTTCAGGGGTATTGAGCCCTCGCTCGCAGGCCTTTGAGGACCTGCGCAGCCAGCAGGAGGAGATGCGTCGTCTG
>SZWC01017604.1:28161-58949 GCA_023375785.1 Penium margaritaceum | reverse complement strand
GTGTGTGTGTGTGTGTGTGTGTGTGTGTGTATGTGTGTGTGTGTGTGTGTGTGTGTGTGTGTGTGGGTGTGTGTGTGTGTGTGTGTGTGTGTGTGTGTGTGTGTGTGTGTGTGTGTGTGTGTGTGTGTGTGTGTGTGTGTGTGTGTGTATGGGTGTGTGCACATAGTCCAAAGATCACTTGCGTGTCATCCATAACCAACATTGCCTCATGACCCATGGACGAACAGCCACACACATGAGAGCAGAGGCAAGACGCGATTACATCATGAAACAGCATAACCCACACAACATGTTCACATCAACCAGGACCATCACGAGCACGTAGTAGGCCAACAGCATGCACGGCCGCTTTAAAAAAACAAGTACTGAGTGCTTTGGTGGGGAAGTCTACCTGTTGCTGATGAGTGTCGACCTAGACAACCTGAACATCTCCAGCAACAATGCGCTCACGTGCAAAGTGATGCTCAATGTTGATGTGATTGGTCCGGCAAGGATGCATGCGATTGTGCTCAGTAATTGCCTTGGCACTTTCATTGTCGCCTGAGAGGGTGATGCAACGGATGGGAACGGGCAACTGCTATAGTGGGCGGGACAGCCACACACTCTCACACGTACGTGTGCGAAGCGCTCCGGACTCTGCCTCGCTTGATCTCAGGGCGACACACCTCAGTTTTTCACTCTTCCACGAGATCGCAGTCCCGCCAACAAGAAAGATGCAGCCGGTGCAACTGTGGGCATCAATGTCATGTGTCCAATCACTGTCTGTGTATTCGTCAACGACCAATGAGTGTTGTGCATGGAAACACAGTCCTACACGAGTAGTGGACAATGCGGACCACACGTAACGCTGCCTCAAGGTGCCCCTGACAAGGCTACTGGGAGAACTGAGCTAGGAAGTTGACAGAGAAGGCCACGTCTACTCGCATGGTGGATGCAAGATGCATGAGGGACCCAATCACGCTAAGGTAATTGGTGACATTGAAAATCTCCCCCAACTAAGATGAGACGGGCAACTTTAGCAGGTGCTGACCTGCTGGCGTCATTGGTGTAGACGTAGTGGGCATGTGAGCTAGGAAAGAAGTGAACCACTCCCCCAAGCAGCGAATGTAGGCAGGCTGATGCATGTGCAACATGCGACGCTAACAATCGCACTCAAGTTCCATACCAAGGAACATCCGAGTTGGGCCCAAGCCCATCTTGTATGTGGCCTGCAGCAGAAAATTCACCGACTGAACAACTTTAGGGCTAGGTGAGGCAATGGGGTCGTCATCACATACGAGCCTGGCCACGAAGGGCTCTCAGGGTGCACTCAAGAATAGTGCAGGGTCGACGGTACTACATCTGTAACCTCCTCTCTCGAGAGTGGAGGAGATCTCCATGTTCCAACGGCGTGGCGAATGCTTGAGCCCATACAAGGCCTTTTGCAGCCATAAGAACTTTTCTGTGCCGTTGGTGAAGCCAGTCGGCTATACCATATAAATCTCCTCATCCAGTTGTTCATGCAAGAATGTGTTGTTAACGTCCATCTCCTCTAGTTCCCGGTCATGTTGGACGACCAAACTGAAGAGAGTACGGGCAATGGTATACCGACCAACTGGAGCGAAAGTCTCGTCAAAGTCAATGCCAAGGACCTGAGAGAACCCCTTGACTGTGAGTCGAGCCTTGTACCTATCGACCTTACCATCAGGCTTCAGCTTCCGCTGGAGAGCCTAGCGGGCCAAGACAACTTTGCAACATGCCGGAAGGTCGACGAGCTCGAAGACCCCATGTTCCTTGAGGGAAGTCAACCCCTCTTGCATGGCCTTTTCCCACAGATCAGCATCAGCTGCGTCACGAGCCTACCGAACCATGGTAGGCTCCGCGGGGAGTGAGGGAAGCCCACTTGCCGTAAAACCAGTTGCGACATTGTCGACAATAGAGGACTCGAGTGCACTGTGAAACTCATGAGGGACGAGTGCATAGCCCAAAGGAGAATTAGGATGAACTATGTTGAGAGTGAGCCCGAGCGCATCTAGGCCTGCTTCCTGACTGCATCAGCAATCACCTAGCTATTCTTGTTGTGGCCGCCTTTGTTGTTGTGGCTGCTACTAGAGCAAAGTTGTGTTGCTTTCCAGTAAAGTGCACAATCTGCGCAATTTCTACCGAGGCATAATGTTGTACTCTTGCTATTGCTCTTGTTGCTATAGTTGTTGATGGTATTAATGCTACTGTGGCTGTAGCTCCTGCTTTCACTCTTGTAGCTGGTGTTGTTGGTGCCTCCTTATGCTGTTACTGGTGCCAAGGCTTCTGTCTGTTATAGTTGCCACTCCTTATAGTAGTGCTGCTCTCTTCTTCTGTCATAGCTGCTGTTGCTGGTGGTATTGCATGTGGCTTCTGTTGGCACTGGAAATGCTGATGGTCAACAGAAAATGACGACGTAACAGCCGCAGCTAGGACTGCGGCCACAGCTGTTGTTGGCTGCTCCCACTACTAATACTCGTGTTGTTCGCTATTCCTATTACGCACGTACTCAACAGTTGCAGACTCGTGCAATGGGAGAAGCCGTCACTTCCAACTACCATAGCCGTTATGATTGTGGTAGCAACAGTAACCATGGCTGTTGCATACTATCCTCCACCAAGATGGCCGCTACAGTATAGATTAATGTTGCTCCCAAAATTTTCCAGCGTTCGGCTTCTCGGTCTTCCGGAGGACTACATGTCGTGAGCCCTTAGTTCAAGGGCCTTTAGGTAGAAAGCATATGTATGCCCTATGCAGCCCAGCCCAAGTTGTTTCTGCTGCTACATGTGTGTTCAATATGGAGGAGACTATTTGTGGTATCTATTTAATGCTCTGATCCCATGAGGGGAATACATAACCGTCTTTGCTAGCATATGTGAGGTTGGTAAAACAAACAAGACAAGTTTGGAGATGTACTTTTTCCAAAAGTGTGTGTCCTACTGTGAAGGAATAACCAACCAATGGGAAGATATCAGCAAGTGGTGTGCAAGCTCCCAGACAACAGCTAGCTAGAACCCGGCAACAATGCAAGTTGCTCAATAGTCCAAAGAAAAAGTGAAAGAAGCACCAGAAATTTCCTTTCAGCACGCAAGGACATGCTAGTTGATGCTAATGCTGTCAAGGTAGTCGTCAAGCATCATGGCATATTTCCAAGTGAGAGGCAACAAGTTCAGAGGTCATTGTGATTGACACAAAAGCAGACAGCATGTGACAAAGTCCAATACTACAGCAGTTGTGTATTCCCATTTGCTGCATCACATTCTTACATGATAACCAAGGCTTAAAAGGTAATTGTAGAGTACGTGGGGGCCATAGGGGCAGTGTTTCTGTTGGACATGTAGCTATGCAAGTGAGCTCTTCACTACAGTCTTGTGTAGTGCTCTTCAGGCAGATGTTCTTATTCGTACCTATCCCGAGTGTGACGTACTCAACCTTGCTAGAGGTACACAGCACGCATCCTTGTTTGCCACTTTCCCACAAGACACACTTTCAGTAACAAGCAAGATGTACCTCGACCAACTAAAGACATCCATATCATCTTTCCATTCGCGGTCATTGTTACGATCAATGAAAAAGTGTTGGACACGAAAGCGCATGCCCACGCCATATCACTACGCGTTGTCATCGTGAAGTACATGAGGAAAACAATGATGCTGAGGTAGTCAGTGACATCCGCCGTCTCCATAAATTTCAACACATGCAATGACTTGCTCGGCAAGAGTCATTGGCATGAATGCACTAGGAATGTGAGCTAACGCTGATGCAAAACAATCTCCTCAGCTATGGACATACGCAGCCTAGTGAACATGCAGGGTGTGTCGTTGGCATTCACACTCCAGTTCCATGCCAAGGAACACTCAAGCGGCTTGAGTGTTCCTTGGCATGGAACTGGATCAAGATCCTCCATTTTGTAAGTAGGCTAAAAAAGCACCTTGACTGACTCAACATCGGCTACATCATTAGAGCCAATGAGGAAATCATCCACATCCAAAAAGATGGCCACCAAAGGCTCTGACGTTAAAGTAGGAAACAATGTAGGATCAGTTATGCTGTTTTGGTAGCTTGCCCTCTTAAAGGTGGATGTGATCTTCATATTCCAGCATCGTGGAGACTGCTTGTACTCATACAAGGCCTCGCGCAAGCGCCAGACCATAATGTCTGTGAACCTACATGGAAGCTGGAAACTGTTCTAAAAGCGTAGGTAGAGGGAGCTGCATTGTTCATGCAGCGTGCGGGCTTCCACGCCCGTTGCTTAGTCTACTGCCCCCTCAGTCTGCCGCTCTAGAGTCTAAGTTTGAGTGCATTGGATTTGTTACTCAGAGACGCGCGCGCCAGCATTAGCGCCAGAAAGCACGTGAGAACTGGAAATGACTGATTAAGAAACAAGAATGAGCAACAATGGGAGACCCCTCCAAATTCTAGCTTCCCCCCAGCTCTGTAGAGCTTGTTACTCAGTTTCTAAGCCAATCAGAAAGCATACCTAATTTCTGGCAGGCAGGATTTTCTCAGTGAGCCCTGCCAGACGGTCGACAGTCCAAAACCCGGGCGTTGTCCATTTTTCCTGAAAACTAAACCACACCATAATACGCACGCTTCCAACGCAGTCGTGCAATTAGAATCAGCTAGAAAAAGAGCACTCGGGATTTATGGCTTCCCAAACCCAGGCAGCATCTACCGTAATCCCCGATGCCAACAGTGCCCGGAAATCATGCAACTTGGACCCTAGGCATAACATGGCGGTGCGAATGGAACAGTACAGTCAGACATGGCGCCAGACGCATGCTCATATCATATGCAGTGACAGTGACTGTCGATGGCATGACTATCGAGGAGGTCTGCCTATGGAGCTGAGCACGTTGGAAGGAGGAGGCTCATACAAACTGTGTGTAGGCCTCAGCGTGCGTCGGCTCCACCAGACAACACTCTTGTAACGCCGCGTCTTGCCATCAATCATCCGCACGCCGATGTACACAACCCGGAAGGACACAACGGAGTACAAATGAGGGATGCGCAAAAAAACAACACTCCCTCATGACCCACAGGCGTAGTGCACATGGACAGGCAAAGAGCACAGAGACCAAGCGGACAGGGAGAGAGAGAACCTCAAAGACACACACCAAATGCACTCACCACCTTCTTAAACAAGTCACGCTTCAGTGCCTTGGTTAAAGATTTAGCCAACTACCGTGCTGTCTCAACCCACACAATTTTGATGCTGTCGTCATGCAACAACAAACGCACATAGTGATACTCGACACTGATGTGCTTTGTGCAAGTTTGATGCACGTCGTCATTGTCAGCAATGGCCATGGAACTTTGGTACTTTCATTGTTACAGTGCAACGTGATGGACGGGACTGACTGACGCAACTCAGTAAACAAGTGGCGTAGCCACACACCCTTTCAAGCGCCGGAACCAAGGGCCACATACTCAACCTTAACAGTGTTGTGCACAATCTAACCTTGCTTGCCGTTGCGCCAGGATACAACCATTCCGCCAACAAACAAGATCTAGCCAGTACGACTCTTACCATCCGGATTGTCGGCCCAGTCACTGTCGGTGTATCCCGTTGCCACAACGGACGGCTATCAACAAAACATGAGTCCTCGTCGTGGGGTAGAGACAACATAGCATAGTACTCGGATCACGGCCTCAAAGTGGAGGTGACGCGGCTTCTGAGAGAACAATGCCAGGAGGTTGACGGCAAACACAATGTCTGAACGCGTCATTGTCGCCAGGAACATGCATAACACGATGATGCGTAAACATGTGGTCACGTCCTCTGGCTGCCCCACCACAGCTGGATCAGAGCTCTTGATCGTCGTCTGACCATTGGGCGACATGGATGAGGATGCTCTCAGCACGAAAGGCTGATCCTCAGCGAAGCGCTCGGACAAGGTCTGGACGTAGGCGGCCAAATGGACATGCAGGATGCCCACAGAGCGATCATGCTCAAGCTCCATGCCCAAAAAGACTTGTGCTGGCACGAGGTCCTTCATTTGGTAGGCAGCATCCAACACGTCATTGACCCATTGGATGGCAGCTGCATCAGTCGATGCGATGAGTAGCTCATCGACATAGACCATTATAGCGACAAGGGTCTGACCTCGCGGACCGATGAACAGCGCGGGGTTGGCAGAGCTGCGAAGGAGGCCGCCGATGAGAAGCATACGACTAATCTCCTGGTTTCAGCAGTTCGGTGAGTGCTTCAAGCCATACAGGGCCTTTAGCGGCTTCCATTCCTTGCCGGAGCCATCATCGAAGCCTGGAGGCTACACCATGTAGAGCTCCTCGCCCTCGAGTGAGCCATGAAGAAAGGCGTTGCTCATATCCATCTAATGCAGTTCCCACTCTTGCTGGGCAAGCACGCCAAACAGCGCTCAGCTGGTGGAGAACCGACCGACCAAGGCAAAGTTCTGGTCATAATTGATCCCTGGAACCTGAGCAAACCCCTTGGCTATGAAACGGGCCTTGTACTTGTCCAGGGACCCGTCAGGCTTCCACTTTCAACGGAGAACCCACTTGGCACCAATGGCCTTACGGCCCAGGGGAAGGTCAACGAGCTCATAGACGTGATGTTGCCAAATGGCGGCTATCTCGTCAGCGCATGCAGCCTCCCAGTGAGCAGCCTCGGGAGACGCCTTAACCTCACGTAGGGTGGTTGGGTCCTCTGGTCGCTCCGTGGGGCGGATAGTAAGGGCATGCGTGTCACGCGCCCCTGGTTCCATCCGCGTGAGCGTGGTTGGCATACTGATGATCCTGATGGAGGAAGGCATTGCCCAAAGATGACCCTGGATGTAGGTCACTAATGACTGACAGTGTGGCCAGGCCAAGTGCCTCGGTGCCAGGGTCCTCACTCACGACTACGGGAGTGGGTCTGACATGAGGTGTGGAGCCTTGTGGGATGACAAGGGGTCATGGTGCGAAACGACGTGAGGAGGCAGCTTGAGTGCTCACTGCCGGCCTGGGTCTAATGCTCCTGCCCGGACCACGTGTGTAGCGCGCAGGTATGGTTGAGGCAAACGGCTCTGAGGGACTGGCAGACACGGACGAAGCAGTCCGCTCTAAGGGGCTGTCAAACACAGATGGGACAGCCGGCCCTGAGGGACTGGCAAACACGGACAAGGCACCCGGCTCTGAGGGGTTGTCGGACGCAGATGAGGAACTGGCCCTCAGGAGCTAGCAGACATGGACAGGGCAGCTGACTTTGAGGGACTGTCAGATACAGATAGGACAGCCGACCTTGAGGGGCTAGCGGATACGGACGGGGCAACCGGCTCTGAGGGGTTGTCGGACACATATGGGATAGCCGGCACTGAGGGGTTGTCGGACATGGAAGGGGCAGCCAGCCCTAAGGGGCTGGCGGAAATGAAAGGGGCAATAAGTGAAAACGGACCCATGGGCGCAAACGATGGGACGCCTGGACACGGCTGGAAAGAGGACGGACCCACCACTCCACCACTCGATGGTAGGAACATCAATGAGACAGAGCGAATGAAGTTGAAACAAGTTCTCAAAGAAGCGGGCATCTCGGGACTCAACGATGCAGTGTCGGATGGGATCCTAGAAACACCATGCCTTCAGCTGATGTGAGACGCTAAGGAAGGTGCAAGGACGGTCGCGAGGCACAAGCTTACCATTCTGGTGTGGGACATGCAACCACACAATACCTACGGAGCCCCGGACGCGGGCTGGACGGCTGTAGAAGATACTATAGTGTAGCCATTGCGAGTGGCGCAGATGCAACAGGAGCAGCGACGTCACAACAGTGGTGGCGAGGCGACGCTCACGATGACGATGCATGGTGGCGATGACGCAAGCCTCATCAGTCTAGAGTGGACATGTGTACCACCCGTGTCCTGGCTGGCCATTGTTGTGGCAGATGAGGCTAGCATTGTCAGATCCGCTAGACTGTTGTTGAGGGCCCTTGCTATTCTTGTCCCTGCGCTTCTTCTTGCCAGACGAGGTAGCACCGGTAAACGCTGCTGTTGCTGGGGCGGCAATAGCCATAGAGGCAGCGGCAGGAGAGGCGAGAGACTCTGTGTGATGGATGTGTAACTCCTTACGAGCCTCCTCAATGCAAAGAGCTCGTATGCCCAGGGCCTAAGGGTACCCTGCACAGCCATCTTGGCAAGTACGTCCTAGCAGTAATGGACAAAGACGTCGGAGAAGGGGTCGGTGGCACCACACTTTATGGTCAGGAGCGCACAATGAGGGGATGGCGCCGTGTCTCTGAGGTGGCGCAGGATGTCCTTTGCACGCTGCCAATATTAGGTGACCGTCTCGGCCTCCCCCATGTGGAGGGAGTTGAACTCCCGGACCAGGCGGCTGGTCTCGGCGTCACTAGACAAACGATGAGGGCACGTGAGTACGTGCCACATCGCTACCAGGTCTAGGAATGCGCTAGTGGTGAGGTCGCCGAGGAAGGGCTCGAGGGCGAGACGTGCAGCCAGAGGGGCCAAAGGGACAAGGGCACGTACGGCGCGACCGGCGTTAAATACCTCGTTGGCCTAGGTGGAGTCGAAGGGTAGGAAATTGTAGGGCCACAAGCCCTCACCCTATGCCCGGATCCGACATCTGAGCTCCCAGCTCCGGAACTAGTCGCTAGCCTGAAGCGGCGGCAGTGGGGTTCTGAAGTCCTTTGGCCTGCGTCTTGCACCCAGAGTGGGGCCTAGAACTGACGTCATTGTCTGTTGTTGGCACTGGGTGTGTTGCTACGCCAAGTACTCCGTGGCATAGGATACCGCAAGGCTTGCATACCCGGGTGGAACAAAAGGTGCTTACTGATGTTGCTACTACTACTACGGCGGCAGCAGCTGTTGTTGCGACGGCTCTTGATGCTGCTACTGTGGCTGTTGCTACGATAGCGATGTCGACAGCTGCAGTGCAACTACCTCCTGTATCTGCATTGCGAGCTGCTAGCGTAAAGCGGAGAGCGAATCTGTTGAGCCAGCATGACCTACGACAGATCCTAGAGGGTGTTGGTAGTGCTACTGCTCCTGTTGTAGCTGCTGCTGCTATTGTTGCTGGTATTGTTGTTAGTATTGCTACTACTACTGCCGTTGTTACTATTCCTGTTGTTGCTACTGCTACTACTATTACTGTTGTTGATGCTGCTATGGCTATAGCCATTGCTGATGTTGCTGTTGTTGTGGTTGCTTCTGCTGCCACCGCTCTTGTTGCTCTTGCAGTGGCAGCAACTGCGGTTGCTATGCTGTTGCAACTGTTGTAGTTGTTGCAGGAAGGACCCTCCAACAGAGGAGGAATCCTCTTCGTTCTCTCCCATGGTGTCCTTCGTTTCCCCTCCTTGTTCCCTTTTTTTGTGTACTATTTATGTCAGTAGTGACATCACCACTGACGTCAGCCTAGGATGGCTGACGTAAATAGTTGTTTCTGTGTTATCTATGGGGCTGCTACCGAGATTCTTTTGTTATTGTTGTTGACGTCAGCAGTGATGTCAGTAGTGACGTCAGCTGAGGATGGCTGACGTGAGCAATGATTGTTGTAAGAGCAGCTACCATGTTAGTGGTAGGGCTACTACTGCTACTGTTGCAACTACTATTGTTGCCGCTGCGGTTGTGGCTAGTGCTGTTGGTCTGCTATTGAAGTTGCTGTTGCTGCTATGATTGTTGTTGCAACACCAACTGTTGCTGCTATTGATGCTGCTATTACGGCTGCTGTTACAGCTACTACTACTGTTGCTGCTGCTACTACTGCTACCGCTGAGCTGCTCAATGCTGTTGCGGCTGTTGTGGCTACTATAGCGGCTGTGGTGGTTGCTGCAACTGCTATAGGACCACTTGCGAGGTGAGGGTTTTTTTTGTTTATTTTCCTTTTTTGTTCCTCACTGCGAGGTGCGAGCTCGCTGCTCGCTGCTCGTTGCGAGCCGCGAGAAATGAGCTTGCTGCTCGCAAGTCGTTGCTTGCTGGAAGAAGCGGGGTGTGAGCTGCTGTTGCTCCTGCTGTAGCTGTTGCTGGCTGCTACTACAACTATTACTGTTGGTTGTTTCTGGCTGCTGCTGGCTGCTGCACGCTGCTGCTGCTGTTGTTGCCCGCTCTTATTGCGCACGGAAGCTGCTGCGAGCTGCTCCTGCTGCTTGCTACTTCATGCTACTGCTATTGTAACTTGATGTGAGCTGATGCTGCTGCCGGCTGCTGCTAGTGTGCGAAGCTGCTGGTGGCTGTTGTTTCCACTCCTCGTTGCTGCTACAAGCTGCTGCAGCTGCTGCTGCTGCATGTTGCAATTGCTGCTTGCTGCTGCTGCCAGTCACTACAGCCAGTTGACTTCGCCACGTCCGTCGTCGCCAGCAGGTGCCTGATGTGGCCTGCTGTTCATCTCCTTCCGTCACACGTGGAGATCAGTGTTGCTCGCAAAATCCACAAGCATTTCCCTATGCCCAGTGGCCATGGGAAAAATCTGACGCCGCAACCAGGCGGGTCAATGCTGCCGAGAAAAATCCGGCAGCGTTTCCCTTGCACAGGCGCGTATGGGGGTCCGCCGGCGTAGTCAAGAACCTGTACGCAAGTTATCTGGTACTGCTCCTATGCTCTGGCTCTGATACCAAGTTGGAAATTGTTCTACAGCGCAGGTTGAGGCAGCTGCGTTGTTCATGTAGCGTGCAGGCTTCAACGCTCATTGCTTAGTCTGCCGCTCTAGTGTCTAAGTCTGAGTGCACTAGGTTTATTACACAGAGACACGTGCACAAGTGTTAGCACAAAAAAACACTTGAGAACTGGAAATGACCGGTGAAGAAACAAGAATGAGCAAAAATGGGAGACCCCTCCAAATTCTAGCTCCCCCCTAGCTCTGTAGAGCTTGTTACTCAGTTTCTAATCCAATCAGAAAACATACTTTACTTCTGGCAAGTAGGGTTTTCTCGGTGAGCCCTGCTAGACGGCCGACAGTCCAAAACCCGGGCGTTGTGTGTTTTTCCTAAAAACTGGACCACACCATAATGCGCATGCTGCCAACGCAATCGTGCGGTCAGAATCAGCTAGAAAAACAACACTCAGGACTTCTGGCTGCCCAAACATATGCAGCGTCTACAGAAATCCCGGGTGCCAACAGTGCCCAAAAATCATGCAACTTGGACCCTAGGCATAGCATGGCGCTGCGAATGCAATAGAGAAGTCAGACATGGCGCCAGACGCGTGCAGACAGCATATGCAGCGACAGTGACTGTCAGTGGCACGACTGCTAAGGAGGTCTGCAAATGGAGCAGAGCACATTGGAGAGAGGAGACTCTAGCAAACTGCGTGTAGGCCTTAGCTTGCGTCGGCTCCACTAGACAACACTCCAAGAGCGCCACGTCTCGTCGTCAGTCATCTGCACGCCGATGTACACAAGCCAGGAGGACACAACAGAGTACAAGTGAGAGATGCATGAAAAACTAACAATGAATGAACTGTACATATGTCCTCATTGAGTTGCCATGCAATAATGCATTGTTCACATCCACTGGCTATAGCTCCTAGTTGTATTGTGCAACAAGACTCAAGGGAACCTGGGCAATGATGTACCAACCAACAGGTACAAACATTTAGTCAAAGTCAACTTCCAACATTTGAGAGAATCCTTTGGTCGTCAAGAAGAAGTCAGGAAGGGCTTACATCACAATAGACAGTTCCCGCTAAGAGCTCTAATTGATTCAAGTGGATGGCCCACAATCTTGAGTGATCATCATCAGAGCTCGTGAGCAATCTGTGACATTAGAGTTTTTCCACCCCGCTCCATATGTGTGTTAGCGTTTCCATGTTGCCTGCAAAGCTGTGCACGTACCGTACAGACTTGAACTTTTGCTCAAAACAATTATTTTAATTTGCCCATGCTGAGAAGCTTCCTAGAAATTGCCTGATTAGACTGTCTATCCACTGTGTGTGACACCAAGCAGGAACAGCAAAGGTCTAGTCAGACAACGCACACAGGCGTCAAGTGCTTATCCATAGAAAGCACATGCAAGGGAGCTACACAAATGAGTCACACACACATAAATAGGGGCGACCGCTCTCAGTTCGCACCACACACTAGGGTAGCGTTTCGCTGTGCCTCAGCCAGCCACAAAATAGAAACAGTCATAACTCAGTGCCAGCATATCAGAATCAGGCGCCGTCTGAACGGCTAGAACTAGAGTCTGAAACACTACGAAGCACTACAACCATGCAGCAAACACAGACAGAGATGCTGCAACCCAGTGCAGACTGTCAAGCCCCTCACGGGCTCCACTTCTCACGGCACCACCGAGCGCCAGCAGAGCCCGGCCGCCGTCGAGCCCACCTCAGGCATCTGCACGTGGATGGACATGAGCCGACAGGTCACAGTCCTCCATGAGGGCACCCATCAACAACACTCCCCCATGACCGAATGGCAAACACAAGTCCATGCAAGGGCACACATTGAGGGAAACCACGACGAACACAGAGGACAAGGGACAGTCACAGACAAACAAAGACCAACATCACTGTACAAGCTCAGCCCGCATCAGGGGTGAGGCGAAGACCAGCAGCACGAACACCCTCGTGGAACTTCTGACAACCAAGTGCCTTTGTCAAGAAATCAGCCTTCTGATCGTTCGTGCCAACCCAGACGATCTCAACCGCACGCTGCTGCACCAGGTCACGGACGAAGTAGTACTCAACACCGATGTGCTTTGTGCGAGCATGGAAGACGCCGGAGTTCTTAGCGATGGCGTCAGCACTCTGGTTGTCACAGCACAGCACAACAAGAGGAACGGTCTGGCAGAGCGCGTGAAGGAGCCGAACAAGCCAGACGCTCTCAGCAACGCCAGCTCCCAGCGCTACGTACTCTGCCTCAAACGAGTTACGCGCAATGCAGCCTTGCTTCCCGCTGCGCCACGAGACACCAGTACCGCCAAGCAAGAAGACATGGCCAGCACGGTATCTTCTGGAAGGGCTCCACGCCCAGTCGCTGTCCGTGTAACCGTCAAGTACGACAAACGGCTGCCCCCGATAGGTGAGACCGAGGCGGAGAGTGGACATGACGTAGCGCACAACGCGGAGAGTAGAATCAAGTGTTATTTGCCGCGGTGCCTCCACGAACTCAGAGAGAAGGTTGATGGAAAATGCGATTTCGGGCCGTGTCATGGTGGCCAGGTACATGAGCATGCCGATGACTCGCACGTACAGGGTCTGATCGACTGGCTCCCCTAGAGCACCTGGGTCGTCTACCTTCAATGCATCTTTTCCCTCAAGAGTGATGGGGGTGCAATCGCTATGCACAGAGGAAAGCAGATAAGTAAATCGCTCCCCCACAGCTAGTGCGTACCGTGTCTGATGTACCGTGAGACTACGTGGAACGCGGTCGCGCATGATCACCATGCTGAGGAAGACGGACGCAAGCCCCATATCTTTCATCTTGTACACGGTTTGCAGAACAACCTTTGCTGCCCGCACAGCCTCTAGACCCAGAGACGCAATCAGGAGGTCGTCCACGTAGATGAGGATCATAGTGAAATGAGAGGGGCTCTTCGTTGCAAAGAGAGAGGGGTCTGCGTCACTCTGGACATAGCCCGCACGCTATAGCATGCCAACGATCTTGTGGTTCCAGCACCGCGGCAATTGTTTGAGACCATACAGGGCCTTCCGTAGCCGACACAATTGACCTATGCCATCCTTGAAGCTAGGTGGTCGCACCATGTAGATCTCCTCGTCAAGGTGCCCATGGAGGAAGGCATTACTGACGTCCATCTGGTGCAGCTCCCAGTTGTGCTGGGCCGTCATGTCCAGGAAGGCTCGCACCGTGGTCATCCGCCCGACATGAGCAAATGTGTCCGTGTAGTCTACGCCTTCGATTTGTGAGAAGCCCTTTGTCGTCAAACGAGCCTTGTAGCGATCCACGGAGCCATCCTACTTCAACTTCTTGCGTAGGACCCATTTCGCCTGTACGGCCTTGCGGCTAGGCGGTAGGTCGATGAGCTCAAGGACACCACGGTCTGCCAGGGCAGCAAGCTCCTCTTAACACGCAGCCCGCTAGTGGTCGGTATCAGGGCCGGCCAAAGCTTGGTGGAGAGTGCTCAAGTCTGGGTCCGGCAAGGTTGAGCCTTGCCCGACAAGTGCCGAAGCAGAGGGCGAGGGGGTGACACGAGTCGAGGTTGTCGCTACATCAACGGCGCAGGCATGCTTGTACGCAATCAGAGCTTGACCAATTGGGCAGCCCCGGTGGACCTCCTCGAGGCCCTGTGCAATGAGACCGAGGGCCATCGTGCTGGGGTCAACGCTGCAAATGCTGCAGGTGGCCAGGGGACGCAGCCGACCACCCGGTGCACGAGAATATGTGCTGGAGGCCGACTAAGGTGAGTCAGCCGGTGTCAGGACAACAAGCCCGATGGTCGGATGAGCGGGCAAGACAGGCGCCGGGGATGCTGGAGCCGATGGCTAGGAAGGTGAGGCAGGCGCCGGCCTTGCAAGTGAGACAGGCGGTGGTGAGGACAGAGCTGATGGCAAACCCAGCACTGGAGGGGACCTAGCCGTCGAGGGATCCGGAGCCGAGGCCAGCGAGGGATCCGGAGCCAAGGCAGGCGAGGGATCCGGAGCCGAGGCCGGCGACGGATCCAGAGCCGAGGCAGGCAAGGGAACCGAGGCTGGGGTCCGAGGGGGACCGACGACAATGAAAGCCGGGTCAGAGAGAGGTCCCGGCACGTGGGGGGCAACATCCACAAACTCCTTCCCCACCACACAAGGGTTGAGACAGCCCGAAGCATACAAGAGCGGAAGAGCTAGCATGTGAGCAAGGTCGCGGAAGTAGAGGCTCTCAAAGAACGTCGCATTGCGAGACTCGACTATGCGACAGCCGGACGGGTCCCAGAAATGCCAGGCCTTGAAGCGGGGGGCGATCCCCACGAAGGCGCAGAGGCAGCCGCGAGCGAAGACCTTAGAGCCCTCCTGCTCCGGGGTGATCCAGACGCAAGAAAGAGAGCCCCAGATGCACGAAATGTGCAGGTCGGCATGTTGACCGTACCAAAGCTCGTAGGGTGTGGTGTGGTGAGGAAGGGGACCGTGTGGGATGCGGTTCCACACCCATGCCATGAAAGCGAAGCCCTCAAAAGCAAATGCCTCAAGGAGACCGCAATCAATGCGCATCGCACGGACAGCATCCTCCATCGTGCGGTTCCACCGCTCCGAGACATCGTTCTGCTAAGGAGTGGCAAGAGCAAAGTAGCGTTGGTCGACCCCGTGCTCGGTGAGCCAGCTGTGAAGATCGCCTATCAACTTTCCCGCACGGCCGGAGCAAAAGACGTCCAGGGTCTGATACGAGTGGCGGTCAACCATAGCCAGCCAGTGTTAGACAATGGGAAAGGTGTCACTCTTATGACGAAGACTGTAGACCCAGCGCATGCGGGTGAAGTCATCTGTCAGTGTCAGGACGTACCGCCCACAGTCATCGTGAATCTCCGTGAGAAGCGATCCAAGCAGGTCCGAGTGGACCAGCTGAAGAGGCAGAGTTGACTTTGGGATGGAGTTCGGGAAGGGAGAGCGGTACATCTTGCCTTGCGCACACGCAAGACAGTCCTTCTTGGGCGGCGCCACAAAGGAGGTCGCATCAAGACCGAGCGCGGGAGTGTCAAGCACAAGGTGCTCAACCGCATTAAGGTGGACATGACAGAGGCGACGGTGAAGAAGGCAATGCTGGTCTGGGGACAGGGTTCCGGTGACAAAGACACGCGCGGTCGGGCTAGGTGGCAGGGGAGACGCGGGAAAGCGAGCGCAAGTGACATGATAAAGATCATGACTGAGCACACAGTGCAGGACAACCTCACCAGAGGCCTGGACAAAGACGGTGGTGCCATCGCCGACGTGGGTGACAATCAGCCCCACATGGGCAAAAGCACAAACAGAAAGGAGGCTGAGCTCGAGATCAGGCACAAAGAGGACGTCGGAGACATACACGGGGCCAGACGGACCACTGAACTGGACGACACCGACACCGCGCACGGGCACCTCTTGGCCAGCAGCTGTGCGGACAGAACGGACGGAACCAACAGGACCAAAGATAGCGGACATGTCACGGCGATAGGTCATGTAGTGTGTAGCGCCAGAATGAACAATCCACGAGCCATCAACAGTCCTGGTAGACGTGGTGATGGAACAACGGGCAACAAAGCACAACGACTCAACAAAAACATCACAAGGGCCCTGGGCCTGCTCAACATGCAAGAGACGTTGCTTGTAATCATCCAACCATACGAGCTCATCAGGACCATCAAGCCACTCTGACTCCACAGCAGACACAGCCAAATGATCATCGCCACGCAACTCCCCAGACACGGAACCAGCAATGGGCACAGTCGGCTCAGTCTGTACTTGCGTACCTCCCTGAACTGTGCGGACGACTTGCTCGAGCTCCGCAACGCGTCAGGCCGCGTCGTCAGGAGAGGAGAAGCTTCCTGGAAGTTGCCTGATTAGACTGCCTACCCACTATGTGTGACACCAAGCAGGAAACGGCAAGGGTCTAGTCAAACGACGCACACAGGCGTCAATTGCTTATCCATAGAAAGCATATGAAAGGAGAGCTACACAAATGAGTCACAGACATATAAATAGGGGCTACCGCTCTTGGTTGACAACACACACTAGGATAGCATTTTGTTGTGCCTCAGCCAGCCACAATACCGAAACTGTCATAACTCAGTGCCAGTATATGGGAATCAGGCGCTGTCTGAATGGCTAGAACGAGAGTCTGACACACTACAACCCTGCAGCAAACACAGACAGAGATGCTGCACCCCAGTGCAGGCCGTCAAGCCCCTCACGGGCTCCACTTCTCACGGCACCACCGAGCGCCAGCAGAGCCCGGCCGCCGTCGGGCCCACCTCAGGCATCTGCACGTGGATGGACATGAGCCGACAGGTCATGGTCCTCCATGAGGGCACCCATCAACAACACTCCCCCATGACCAAATGGTAAACACAAGTCCATGCACGGGTACACACTGAGTTCAACCACGAGGAACACAGAGGACACGGGACAATCACAAACAAACAGAGACCAACATCACTGTACAAGCTTCGCCCGCATCAGGGGTGAGGCGAAGATCAACAGCACGAGTACCCATGTGGAACTTCCGACGACCAAGTGCCTTTGTCAAGAAATCAGCCTTGTGATCGTTCGTGCCAACCCAGACAATCTCAACCTCACACCACTACACCAGGTGACGGATGAAGTGGTACTCAACACCGATGTGCTTTGTGCGAGCATGGAAGACGCCAGAGCTCTTAGCGATGGCGTCAGCACTTTGGTTGTCACAGCGCAGCACAACAGGAGGAACGGTCTGGCGGAGCGCGCAAAGGAGCCAAAAAAGCGAGACGATCTCAGGAGCGCCAGCTCGCAGCGCTACATACTCTGCGTCAGACGAGCTGCATGCAATGTAGCCTTGCTTCCCCCTCTGCCACGAGACAACAGTACCGTCCAGCAAGAAGACGTAGCTGGTATGGCTTGTGCCGTCGGGGCTCCACGCCCAGTCGCTGTCTGTGTAACCGTCAAGTACGACAAACGGTTGCCACCAATTATTGAGACCGAGGCGGGGAGTGGACACGACGTAGTGCACAACGCGCAAAATGGCATCAAGTGTCAGTTGCCACGGTGCCTGCGAGAACAAGGTGAGAAGGTTGACGACAAATGTGATGTCAGGCCGTGTCGTGGTGACCAAGTACATGAGCAAGCCGATGACTCACAGGTACAGGGTCTGATCGTCTAGCTCCCCTAGAGCAGCTGGGTCATCTACCTTCAGTGCCTTTTGTCCCTCAGGAGTGATGGGGGTGGAGACGCTGCACACAGGCAAAAGCAGATCAGCAAACCGCTTCCCCAGAGCTCGCGCGTACCAATCCTAATGTACCGTGAGACTGCGCCGTATGCGGTCGCGCACGATCTCCATGCCGAGGAAGATTGACGCAGGCCCCATATCTTTCATCTTGTATGCAGTTTGCAAGACAGCCTTTGCTGCCCGCATGGCCTCCATATCGACGCAATCAGGAGGGCGTCCACGTAGACGGGATCGCAGTGAGAGGAGCAGGCCTCTTCGTCAAAAAGAGAGAGGGGTCTGCGTCGCTTTGGACGTAGCCCGCACGTTGCAGCGTGCCAGCGATCTCGTGGTCCCAGCACAGTTGCGACTGTTTGAGACCATACAGGGCCTTCCACAGTCGGCATACCCGACCTTTGCCATCCTTGAAGCCAGGTGGTTGCACCATGTACATCTCCTCGTCAAGGTGCCCATGGAGGAAGGCATTGCTGACGTCCATCTGGTGCAGTTCCCAATCATGTTGGGCTGTCATGTCCAGGAGGGCTTGTACCGTGGTCATCCGCCTTAGAGGAGAGAATGTGTCCATGTAGTCTACGCCTTTGATGTGTGAGAAGTCTTTTGCCATCAGGTCAGCCTTGTAGCGATCCAGGGAGCCATCCTACTTCAACTTCTTGCGCAAGACCCATTTTGCACATAGGGCCTTGCGGCCAGGCGGTAGGTCAACGAGCTCAAGGACACCGTGGTCTGCGAGGGCAGCAATCTCCTTCTGACATGCAGCGCGCCAGTGGTCAGCATCAGGGCCGGCCAGAGCCTGGCGGAGAGTACTCGGGTCTGAGCCTGTCAAGTTCGAGCCTCGCGCGGAAAGTGTCAAAGCAGAGGGCGAGGGGGTAACACAAGTTGAGGTTGTCGCTGCATCTACGGCGCAGGCATACTCGTATGCAATCAAAGCTCGACCAGTCGGGTAGCCCGGGTGGACCTCCTCAAGGCCCTATGCGATGAGACCGAGGGCCATCATGCCAGGGTCATCGCTACAAATGCTTCAGGTGGGCAGGGGACGTAGTCGACCACCCGATGCACGAGAATATGTGCTGGAGGGCGACGAAGGTGAGTCAGCCGGTGTTGGGAAAGCAGGCCCGAAAGTCGGGTGAGCGGGCGAGACAGGCGCTGGGGATTCCGGAGCCGATGGCTGGGAAGGTGAGGAAGGCGCCGGCCTTGCAAGTGAGACAGGTGGTGGTGAGGACAGAGCTGATGGTGAACCTGGCACGGGAGGGGACCCGGCCAGTGAGGGATCCGGAGACGAGGCCGGCGAGGGATCCGGAGCCAAGGCAGGCGAGGGATCCGGATCCGAGGCCGACAAGGGATCCCGAGCCAAGGCAGGCAAGGGATCCGAGGCTGGGGTTCGAGAGGGACCGACAACAATGATAGCCGGGTCAGAGAGAGGTCCCGGCACGTGGGGGGCAACATCCGCGACTCCTCCCTCACCACACGAGGGCCGGGACAGCCCGAAGCATGCAAGAGCGGAAGAGCCAACATGCGAGCAAGGGCACAAAAGCAGAGGCTCTCAAAGAACGTCGCAATGTGAGACTCGATAATGCGACAGCCAGACGGGTCCCCAAAATGCCAGGCCTTGGAGTGGGGGGCCATCCCCACAAAGGCGTAGAGGCAGCCACGAGGGGAGACCTTGGATCCCTCCTGCTCCGGGGTGAACCAAACACAAGCAAGAGAGCCCAAGACACACACAGGGTGCAGGTCGGCACAGTGACGTACCAAAGCTCATACTCTATGGTGTGACGAGGAGGACCGTGCGAGATGTGGTTTCACATCCATGTCATGTAAGCAAAGCCCTCAAAGGAAAATGCCTCAGGGATACTGCAATAGGCGTGCATCGCACGGACAGCATCCTTCATCGTGCGGTTCCACCGCTCCGAGATGCCATTCTGTTGAGGAGTGGCAAGAGCAAAGTAGCGGTGGTCGACCCTGCGCTCGGTGAGCCAGTGGTGAAGATTGCCCATAAACTCTCACCCACGTCGGCGATGAAGCCACCGTCTTTGTCCAGGTTTCTAGTGAAGTTGTCCTGCGCTGTGAGCTTAGTCATGACCTTTATCATGTCACTTGCGCTCGCTTCCCCGCGTCTCCCCTGCCACCCAGCCCGACCACACGTGTCTTTGTCACTGGCACCCTGTCCCCTGACCAGCATCGCCTTCTTCACCGTTGTCTCTATCATGTCCAACTTGATGCGGTTGAGCGCCTTGTGCGTGACACTCCCACGCTTGGTCTTGATGCGGCCTCCTTTGTGGCACCACCCAAGAACGACTGTCTCGCGTATGCGTAAGGCAAGATGCACCGCTCTCCCTTCCCGGACTCCATCCCAAAGTCCACTCGGCCTCTTTTGCTAGTCCAATCTTACCTGCTTGAACCGCTTCCTACGGATTTTCAAGATGACTGTGGGCGGTACGTCCTGACACTGACAGATGACTTTACCCACATGCACTAGGTCTATAGTCTGTGTCAGATGAGTGACACCTTTCCCACTGTTCAGCGCTTGCTGGCTATGGTTGAGCATCAGTTGCTTCAAACCATGGACGTCTTTCGCTCTGACCGTGGGGGAGAGTTGATGGGTAGACCACCGCTACTCTGCTCCTGCCACTCCTCAGCAGAATGGCCTCTCAGAGCAGTGGAACCACACGATGGAGGATGTTGTGCGTGCGATGCACGCTCATTGTGGTCTCCCTAGTTGAGAACAACTTCCACTGCAGCAACAACCCGTCTGACTGTGGACTGGGAGGCAGATGAGGCACCAGGGCCTTATAAGCCTGGCGAATCCCACGCGTGACGCATTGCCTGTCGATGAGACGGCCAGTCAGACGAGTGCAGTTGGTGTAGCGATGGAGGCCATCGCAGCTGTAGCATATCACCTTGCGACTACTCCTGCCAGAGCCACCCCTGGCAAGTGTTGTCCCCTGTCCTCCCCCCTTCCTACCATCACCGCGTCCCTTGCCCTTCTTCCCTTGCGCGACTGATGCACGTGCGGGAGAGGAGGAAGAAGTGGACGCCACTGAGGTCTAAGGGGCGCTGGAGGAAGAAACTACCATGGCAAGAATACCGGCCAGTCGCTCTCGGTGAAGACGAGCCGCCTCAACCCCCGTGTCTGTTCCAGATAGATGCACTAGGCCCATTGTAGCAGGGTGAGGCAACATGAGCGATGCGCCAACTCGTGATGGCAGTAGATGGTGAACATGGCAGCGTACCGCTCAGCAACACCCAGAATGATTGGGGTCAGTGCGCCTAGCCGAGTGGGGGCCGGTGTCCCAAGCCGGGTGTAGAGCCGCATGGCCGGTACCGATACTCAGCTGGAGACTCCGACTCACGCAGGCGGAGTGAGTTGAATTCTGTGACACACTGGTGCTGTGGTGATCAAGGCTTCAACCGCGGCAGCTGGCGCTGATGCTGCTGCTGTTGCCGCAGCTACCATCGCTGCCGCTTCGCCGCTACCACTGCTGCCGCCGCTACAGCCGCTACCACTGCTGCCACTGCTGCCATCGCTGCAGTCGCCTCTACCGCTGCTCCTCAGTGGTGCTGAGCACGCCGACCGTCGGCCGCCCGCCCATTGGTCGTCGCTTGCTGGCCGCCGGCCGCCATCTGTAGCCAACCAGCCGCCTGCCACCGGCCGCTGCGCGATGCCCGCCGATTGGCGCCGGCCGGACAATGCCAGCCGGCCACTGCCGCTGCCCGCTACGTGCCGGCCGCTGGCCGCTGCCCGCAGCCCGCTACCCACGGCCCGCTGGTGCGCTGCTCGCCGGCCGCTGCCCGCTGGCCCACTGCCCATCGGTTCGCCGGCCGCTGGCCGCTGGCAGCCGGCCGGGGGTGCGGCTTGTGAGGTGGTACCGTGTGTCGTGCCCCTCAGCCAAAGCTGCCGTCGCTTGCGCTGACGCTATTGCTGTCGCTCTCGCTGGCGCTCACGCCACCTCGTGACGCGATGAGTGGTGGGTCCTGGACTGGTGTTGCGTCCCTGTTGCACAGCCATGCGAGAGCTTTCTCGTGTGCTCTGATACCATGAAAAGCTTTCTGGAAGTTGCCTTATTAGAGTGCCTACTCACTATGTGTGACACCAAGCAGGAAACGCAAGGGTCTAGTCAGACGACGCACACAGGCCTCAAATGCTTATCCATAGAAAGCACATGCAAGGAGAGCTACACAAATGAGTCACACACACATAAGTAGGGACGACCGCTCTCGGTTCGCACCACACACTAGGGTAGCATTTTGCTGTGCCTCAGCAAGCCACAAAACGGAAACGATCATAACTCAGTGCCAGCATATCGGAATCAGGCACCTTCTGAACGGCTAGAACCAGAGTCTGAAGTACTACAACCCTGTAGCAAACACAGACGGAGATATTGCACCCCAGTGCAGGCCGTCGAGCCCCTCACGAGCTCGGTTTCTCACGGCGCCACCGAACGTCAGCAGATCCCGGCTGCCGTCGGGCCCACCTCAGGCATCTGCACGTGGATGGACATGAGCCGACAGGTCATAGTGCACTGTGAGGGCACCCATCAACAACACATGTGTTCCCCATATATCTTTTCATCGTATGGGAGGAACACCTTTCAAAGTCGAGATGGACAAAGGTACTCCGCCTGTTGTGTTTTTCTTCAATGTCTTCTCAAAATCCCGGCTTAATGACCTCCTCACTACCGCAAAAGTGGTCAACATGTCCATAGAGGTGCAAGGTTTAGTTGTTTTGGCATAACCAACACAGTAGCAATACGACAGGTGCTCACAGATGTCCACTTTTGGCCGCATGAGCCTCGCTGTTCGGACTCAAAAGGTGGGGCTATTGGTTTTGTGTCTCGTACACACTATGACCTCTGGCCTCGTTGCACACCCCACTTGCCACTGATGCAGGTGGTTGAGAGAGAGGGACCGTGCTGCCAGCACATTCGTCGTTACTAACCTATGGTCGTTGGCCAAGGTGACACCAGTGTTATTCGTGCCCACAGCTACATGGTGCTGATTGACTGCTCCTAACTTGGTCACCCGAGCTTGCTTGGACACCGTGATGTGTAGGGAGAAAAGCAAACACAGGATGAAAATAGGATTTAGGCGGGGGGATGTAGGTTGAACACCCGCGTGGTGGAGGTGAGACCACGAGCGAGAGCGAGCTCGCCGCCCGCTTGCTCGTGGCTCCCTCCCCGACGGGATTCAATTCACTCTCTTGTGACTGTGTGACTTTGCGACATTTTGTACCGACACTTCTTGTTGTCTCCTGCCACGCTCTTGTTCTCTTAAGCTTCCCTCCTTGTTTGTCTCTACATTCCCTCACTACCAGCAGTCTCCTACTGGTATCAGAGCAGTGTAGTAAGAGAGTAAGGCATTCTCTCTTGAACGCGTGATCCTGGCCGTGGGAGGGTCCACCATCGACGTAGACACCAAGTGTCGCCACCTTCTCCGCCTCCATTGGCCGGCTTCTCTCCTTCCAGCCACATCTCCTTACTGCAGTCCTCACCATCCAGACCGTGTGGGGCTACATTGTGACGGCGGTAGTCATGTGGGCACACTCGCGGATACACTCCCCTGGGGGTAGCGGCTTTGTCTCTTTCCCCCAGTGTGCTGCCTCTCCTCTCTAGCCTGACGCGGCTTCTCCTTGTAAGCCTAGCAGCAACTTTGGGAGCAGTCGTAGCAGCGTCGTCGGAACTAGCTCTACTCTAGTCCTTACAAGAATCTTCCACCATTTCTCTGGTAGTAGCATCAATAGTTCCGGACCTGCTGCAGCTGCCGGCCAGTCGCGTCCACGACGGCAGCAGTTATGGCATCAACTACGGCGCAGCTACTGCATTGACTGCAACTGTACCCTTGACAGTCGTAACTACTCCTACTACGGCAGCTGAGGCACTGTTGGCACCATAGCCACGGCCGTACTTCTGCTCACCTATAGTACTTAGAGCACCCTCAGCAACAACACAGGATCAGCAGCCACAGTTGCACCCGCAACAGTTGCAGCCGCATCACCTACATTGCAACAACTGCTACATTACTGCCCCCACCCCCAATCAGCGGCAGCAGTTGCGTCTGCATCGACAGTAGCTGCGGTTTCAGCACCAACCAACTGTGGTATCTACAAGGGCGTAGCGGTTGAAAAGCAACACATGCCTCTTATTACGTCCGAGCTACCTCGGTGGCCAATGGCGTCACACTGACACACAACGAGGCTCCAGCTGTGGCTCCTGCCGGGTCGTATTGCGCGGAGTGCAGTGCAGCGCGCCAAGAACACCGTCGTCGCGCAACGAGTGGCGAGTCACCCATGTCAGTCGGCTCCCCCCCCCCATCACGTCGTGCTCCAGTAAGACCACTTTCTCTCTCTCCTTGGGTTTCACGGGGGGACGACTCTGTTGCTGCCACCAATCCCTTGGGTTGCCTCTCCAGAGACGTTGTCTCTCTGTCTACGTGTGTCTCACAGGTGGCATCCCTTATCATTGACGATGCCGTAGCCACGGCGGCAACCTTTATTGCAGCGGCTAGGGCGTCTAGGGCGTCGGCATCGACCTCAACGGGACGCGCCACCGAATCCTACATCAAAGCTACCGTTGTCATTGGACCCATTGCTACTGCAGCTGCTAATCTTGGTACACAGGTTTCTACTGCTGCAGCTGCGATCGCCTCCAGCACCGCGGCTGCTGCCACAGCTGATGCCACTGCTGTCGCATCCATTCAGACCTCCACCAGCTTTGCAATTGTGTCCACTTCTTCTACCTCATCAACTGCCATCGGCCTAGCTGCAGTTGCGATTTCTATTGCTGCCGCCGTCACTACTCTAGGTGCAGCGTCCGTAGCTGACGTTCTTGCCTTGATCGTGCCGGCTTCTGCTACTGTGTCGGTCCTCTCTGTTCTTGCCGCTGCTACCGTTCCACCCCTTTTCTCTCTTCTGTGCTCTCCTACAGCTTCACGCCCCGTATTAGTGGTGCCTCTTATCCTTCTTCATATCCTTGTGCTTGCTGTTGTGTCTCTCTATTGGGCCTGGGGTTAGGCACTGTCTTTCAGCACTTCCTCTTCATGCGAACGACACTTCCCATTCTTCCACGCCCACTTGGGTGGGGGAAACTCTGTCGAACGTTTTTCGCAGAGCCCCACTCTCATCACCATGCAGAGTGACGATGAGTCTGTCATTGCAGACCTCCAACGCCAACATAATTGCGCTCTTGAGGCCTAGCGCGAGAGTGAGGATTGCCTCAAGCTACAAGAGGACAATCGTGCAGCATTCGCTGATGAAGTTGTTGCCATTGTCCTCAAGCGTCTACCGATCGTGCCAGTCTGTGTTGCTGCTAACTCTAGTGTTGGATTTAGCTTTGGTGCCTCTTCTGCTTCTGGCACCGCTGCTGCCGCTACCGCTGCTGTCGCTCGTATTGCACCTCACTAGCATGACCTCTTCTCCCAGCGGCCTGTTCTTTCTTGCAATCTCGCCTTCTCCTCCTAGGAGGTGCGGTTTAGCGCTTGGTCTTAGAGCGACTGCCTCTAGGAGTATTACTCCGTTCGTGATCCCTCTATCAATCCTCCCTTGACCCAGCTCCCTACTAAAGCTGCTCACGCTGTCCGCGCCCTCATCCACGCCGCTCCTGCACACCTAGTGGATGACGTAGGCACGTTCAACGTTGATCCCTCTGTCGGTCGCCTTGTTGATCCCGTTGGCGCTTATGCCATGTTGCGTCGTCGCATGACCAATACTGGTCAGGCTGCACAAAGCGCTCTGACTGTGTAGTTCAACACCCTCCTCATGCGTACTGATGAAACCGCTGATGCCTACTGGGCTTGCAGTCTCAAGCTCCTTCACGAGCTTGATGACGCCGCCCCTGGTCAGCTATCCGTTGTTCTGACCATGGTCAACGGACTTATTCAGGAGCTCTTTGACCTTCTTCGCGACTTCAAAGCCGACGAGCTTCAGCGTCTTGCCTCCCAGCCTGTTCCCCCCTGCTCACCTCGTGGGGTTGGCACCCTGTGGGACTTCACTGCTAAGCGCCTCGCTGCTTGGTAGACTAGCCTTCAGAACATGTAGCTCCACTGCTCCTCCGTCACCGGTGTCGCTGCGCTTACCACAGTCCTCTCACCTTCATCTTCCTTCACGACTTCTGTTGCGTCTGTTTCCTCCATGCCCTCTACAGCCACTGCGCTATCCTCTCAGGGTCGTGGTCAGGGCAAGGGCAAGAACAAAGGCAAAGGCAACAACAAAGAGTAGGCAGACGTCTCTGCTTCTCGTGTCTCTGGTGTTGTCGTCTGCTGGAACTGTGGTTCTGCCAAGCATTCCGCCCGCGCGTGCCTTGCTCCACCAAATGACCTGCATCTTGCCCGTGCCATGCGCGCCCACTGGGCTCGCACCTCTGTCGGCGCTTCCGCATCTTCATCCTCCTCCAGTGATGCTCCCTCCTCTTCATCTGCTGCCCCGTCATCCGCCCACGCCTACACCGCTACCGGGCTGCCCCTCGGCCCTCCTCACCTCCCGTATCCGTGGGGCTGGCCTCCTCCATATGGTGCACCATCCTACGCCACGCCTCCTTCATCGACCTACACTATCCTGCCGTGGTTCCCGTCTTCCTCAGGTGCTTCAATCTTGACTCCAGCCACGTCTGTCGCGGGTGATGGCAAGCGGCATCTGGAGCAGTCCCTCCTTCAGCTTCTACGCCTTCACGATCAGGGAGGTGAGGGTGTTGCTCTGTTGGCCAGTGGTCCCATGTGTCAGTCAGACTCAGTGCTTTGTGGTGAACCCCAGGGGCACGTGCTCGGGTCCTTGTCTCCCTCCGTTCCATGGATTGAGCATTGGCAGTCTGTTATCCTCCCTTGTTGTCTCGCCACGTGTGCTCCATCGTCATGTCCCGTTCCCCTTGTTGGCACTGTGGCTACCTGTGGTGTACTCCTCACTGTGCGCTGGTCTGGTGGCTTCTCGATCTTGGATTCCAGAGCCACCCACCATGTGACCTCTGTACGCTCCTTGTTCGTCTCTCATGGCCCTGCTGGTTCTGTGCGCTACGTTCGTACTGGGTCGGGCCAGTTGCTCCCCGTTCAGGGGCTTGGTGTTGTTCGTTTCGTTGCCCCTCTAGCTTTTTGTACCTTCCTGACATTTTGTATGTTCCTTCCCTGGAACTTAGCCTGCTGTCGGTGTCTTCTCTTGATGCTCAGGTCATGGACTTTGCTGCTAGTCACGGTGTTACCATAGTACGGCTGCATCCCACTGGTTGCGTTGTCTTGCACGGGGTCCAATGTGACAAGTTGTATCGTGTGTCCTTGTTTTCTTCCTCTGCTCCCCTTGTTGGCATCGCACTTGTCCATGTCGCTCTTTCTCTCTCTCTCTCTCTCTCTCTCTCTCTCTCCCTCTCTCTCTCTCTCTCTCTCTCTCTCTCTCTTTCNGTCACGGTGTTACCATAGTACGGCTGCATCCCACTGGTTGCGTTGTCTTGCACGGGGTCCAATGTGACAAGTTGTATCGTGTGTCCTTGTTTTCTTCCTCTGCTCCCCTTGTTGGCATCGCACTTGTCCATGTCGCTCTTTCTCTCTCTCTCTCTCTCTCTCTCTCTCTCTCTCTCTCTCTCTCTCTCTCTCTCTCTCTTGACCTTGTCCGCCTCTTGCATCGCCGTCTTGCTCATGTCCATACTGACGTTGTCTCTAGCATGCTTTGACTTCAACCAGCCTTGGGATTGTCACCGTCCACCTTCCCTGATCCATGCCCCGCGAATTGTCTTAACTGTGCCCAGGGAAAATGCATCGTGCTCCCTTCTCTAATTATGAGTCTCAGTCAAATCATCCCCTTGATCGTGTCCATGCAGATGTCATGGGACCTCTTCCCCATGACCTTCTTGGCAATGTTGGCTGCTCTGTCTTGTGCATCACTGATGACTTCTCCCGCTTTTGTTGGGTCTTCGCGCTCCATCACAAGAGCGATGTGTGTCCCACCATTGAGACCTGGCTTGCTCAGGCTGAGCGCGCCTGTCAGCGATCCCTGCGAGTGTTCCGCAGTGACCGTGGTGGTGAGTTCCTTGGCCCCACCGCCCGTTTTCTTGCGTCTAAAGGGGTGTGTCTAGAGACTTCTGCTCCCTACACACCCCTGCAACATGGTGTCTCTGAGCGTTGGAACCATACTCTCGCCGATGGTGTTAGGACTCTTCTATCCGAGTCTGGTCTTCCCTCGCTCTTTGCCTTTGAGGCCATGAGCTACATGACCTGGGTCTAGAATCGGGTCCTGCACAAACCTCTCCCTTGCTCCATTACCACTTTCGAGCGCTGGTCTAGCACTCGTGCGAATCTTTGCCTTGCCTGTATCTAGGGCTGTACTGCTTTTGTCTGGGTGCCTGACGATCTTCGTGATGGCAAGCTCTCCCCTCGCGGTCGTTGTGCCCCTTCTTGGGTGTTTCCTCCCAATCCAAAGCCTGGCGGTTTTGGCACCTTGTGCACCAGCGGGTGGTCGAGTCCCACGACACATTGTTCTTTGATTCTGTCTTTCTTTGTGATCTTGGACGTCTCTCGTCTGCTGCCTCCCTTCTCTCGCTCTCTCGGCTGGGGGGGGGAAGTCGGTCCGGTCTCATCCCTCGTTCCTCCAGCTGCGCCCTCACAGCCGGCACCCTCGACTCTCTCGCAATCGTCAGACTCGATGTCTCCACCTCCCTCACTGTCCTTCCCGTCCTTGTCGTCTAGCTTTTCGAGCACTCCAGTCTCCCCACAGGTGTCTGATTCGACACCCACGTCTGCGTCGCCATCCACCTCTCCAGCCTCTCCAGCTGTGGATGACCCTCCTCGGGCAGTAGAGCCCACTAAACCAGCACCCGTCTCACCCTTTGTCCGAGGTGGGCGTCTCCATGTAATCCCTCACTGCACCTCCAGTGTCCCTACGACATCCGTCCGACCCTCTTGGGAATGGACAGCTCAGTTCCCCGTTGTTTTGAGGGGCATGGATGACATAGGGCTCGCTACTTGTGTTGTCCATTCCATCTCTTCCCTCAGGTATGCTCTGCTTGTATCCAAACATGCACGTGCTGTCGCTGCTATTGCCGCTGACACCGTTGTTGAGTGTCATGCGACAATTGGCACCACCTCTCTGTCACTTGAGCCTACTACTACGCGGCAAGCACGTGCGCCTCCCGATGCTTAGCGGTAGGAAGCTGCCATGCGCAACGAGCTCAATGCTCTTGACGACCATGTTGTGTACGAGCTGGTCGACCTGCCGCCAGGGCGCAAAGCCAATCATGCGTCGGTCTTCCCGTGCAAGTACAAACCCGATGGCACAGTGGACAAGTACAAAGCTCGTCTCACGGCCAAGGTGTTCTCCCAAGTCCCTGGCATTGACTTTGACAAAACGTTCGCGCCAGTTGGTCGTTACACCACAGCTCAAGCCTTGCTGAGTCTAGTCGCCCAACATGACTGGGAGCTGAAGCAGATGGATGTCAACAATGCCTTCTTGCATGGTCGGATGGACAAGGAGATTTACATCGTTCAGCCCCCTGGGTTCTCCAATGGCACCGACAGAGTGTGGCAGCTGCGAAAGGACCTCTATGGTCTGAAGCAATTGCCTCGGTGCTGGAATCAGGAGATCACATCCACACTTCAAAAGGGCGACAACCAACCTAGCTCTGATGACCCCTCACTCTTTGTCAATTCTGTGTCGGCCCCTTTCGTTCTTGTCCCCGTCTATGTGGATGACTTGATGATAGCATCACCGAGCCAAGAGGCTGTGCGATCGGTGAAGGCAATCCTCCAGTCCACGTACAAGATGAAGGACTTGGGGCCGGCTCGTGTCTTCCTGGGTATGGGGCTAGAGCAAGACCGCTCTCACCGCGTGCTTCACGTTCACCAGGTTGCCTATGTGCATAGCATGGGTGAGCGTTTCGCCCCACTCCTCAATACAGTGCCCACAGCTTCCATGCCCATGACCCCAGTAGGAAAGAGACTACTGAAGACACTGGATGTGTCAAAGCTGGGGGAACCGGTTGACGTGACAGACTACCTCCTCGTGATTGGCTCGCTCATGTACTTGGGGACAACAACCAGGGTGGATGTTGCTTTTGCTGTGAATTTCCTAGCACAGTTCTCATAGTGTCCAAGAGCACGACATCTTGAGGCTGGGCTGCGCGTTGTCAGATACGCTGTATAAACACCTCGCACTGGTCTTTGCTACAGAGCACAACCGTCACTAGTGATTGATGGATATACAGACATTAACTGGGCCCATGATGCTCATGCTCACAATTCTACTGGCTACATCTTTCTTGTTGGTGATACCGTAGTGTCATGGAAGAGTGGCAAGCAGGATTGTGTTACTCGAAGTTCCGGTGAGGCTGAGTATGTTGCATTTGGGGCGGGCACTTGTGAGAGCATTAGGCTTTGTCGACTGTTCCAGCAGCTGCGTGTACCCATTCACTGCATCACTCTGCATTGCGACAATCAAAGCACCAAGGCCATTGCTGAGCATGACATCATGCATCACACTCGCATGAAGCATATCAATCTTGAGCATCATTTTGTGTGTGAGAGAGTGGATGCAGGTGATGTCCATATCGTCTGGGTTGACACTCAACAGCAGAGAGCTGACTTCCTTACAACGGCGCTCAGCAGCAACGTCTTCAAGGCTGCAGTCCATGCCGTTGGCTTGTTGTACTCTCGTGATGCTCTTGGTTGAGTCGTTTCCCCTGTGCGTATCCGTGTACAGTTGTGCTTGTCACATTTTGTGACGATCGTGCGCATGTGCTGTGTGTGTCAAATGTGGGTCATGGGAGAGTGTTGGTTTTGTCTCTCGTACACAATGTGACCTCTCGCCTCGTTGCACACCCCACCTGCCACTGATGCAGGTGACTGAGAGAGAGGGACTGTGTTGCCGGCACATTCGTTGTTGCTAACCTATAGTCATTGGCCATGGTGACACCGGCATTATTCGTGCCCACAGCTATATGGTGCTGATTGACTTCTCCTAACTTGGTCACCCGGGTTTTTCTTGGACACTGTGATGTGTAGTGAGAAAAGCAAACACAGGATGAAAATAGGATTTGGGGGGGGGGGGGGGGGGG
>SZWC01017604.1:9793-28042 GCA_023375785.1 Penium margaritaceum | reverse complement strand
GGGGGGGGGGGGGGGGGGGGGGGGTGCAGGTTTGACACTCGCGTGGTGGAGGTGAGATTACAAGTGAGAGCGAGCTTGTCGCCCGCTCGCTCGTTGCTCCCTCCCCGACGGGGATCACTTCACTCTCTTGTGACTGTGTGACGTTGCAACGTTTTTTGCCAACGCTTCTTGTCGTCTCCCGCCACGCTTTTGTTCTCTTGAGCTTCCCTCCTTGTTTGTCTCCACATTCCCTCACTACCAGCGGTCTCCTACAGGGACAAGGTGATACACGACGTCAACGATAAATGAAATTCAATTCTCCTTTTGTGAAAGGGGTTGGGAGACCATGCCCTAATTTGAAGACGACCTGCTTTGGGGTGAAAGCTAGTACCAACGAATTCCAATTGAGACTTTCAATGGAAGTCATTCCACTTGGCTTAGTGAAGAGTTCACTTGCATAGGTATGTCACCAACACCAAGTGTATGTTGGTTTTCGTGCATCTCTCATTGTAGTCTGTTGTGTCCTCCCGGCTTGTGTACATTGGTGTGCAGATGACTGACGGCGAGACTCGACGCTGCTGGAGTGTCACTCGGTGGAGCCAACGCGTGTTGAGGCCCACGCACGATTTGCTGGAGCCTCCTCCCTCCGGCGATGCGCTCAGCTCCATCGGCAGGCCTCCTCGGCGGTCGGGCCGCCGGCGGTCACTGCCACTGCACATGTTGTTTCCATGCACCCAGCTCTGTTTTTGGTTGTAACATTGCGTCTGCATCATCATGCTATGCCTAGGGTCCATGTCTCCTGCTGTGTGGCCCTGCTTGGCATCACTGACTGTCGTAGGCACTGCCCGGGTTCGGGCAGCCATAACTCTTTGCTGCTATTTTTCTAGCTGGTTCTGACCGCATGACTGTGTTTGCAGCGTTGGTATTATGGTATGGTCCAGTTTTCAGGCAAAACGGACGACGCCCGGGTTTTGGGCTGTTGGGCGTCTGGCAGGGCTCACCGAGAAAACCATGCCTGCCAGAAAATAGATCTAGGACTATTTTCTGATTAGCTGGTTAGCTGAGTAACAAGATCTAAACTAGTGGGGGGCAGCTAGAACTTGGAGGGGTCTCCCATTGTTGCTCATTCCTCATTCCTAACCAGTCACTTTCAGTTTTCAGCTGCTTTCTAGCGCTAACACTGGCGCGCACGTTTCTGAGTAACAAACCCATAGCTTCCAGACTTAGACTCTAGAGCAGCAGACTGAGGGGGTAGCTGACTTAAGCAACGAGCATGGAAGCCCGCATGCTACATCAAAAACGCTATTGCCCCAACCTGCTGCCTAGGTTTTCTAGTTTGGTATCAGAGCCAGAGCGTAGAAGCAACAGCAGAAGACTGGCATACAGATGCCAGACAACGTCGGCGGACCCCCATACGTGCCAGTGCAGGGGAAATGCTGCCAGGTTTTTTACGGCAGCATTGACCCGCCTGGTGGCAGCGTCAGACTTTTCCCCACGGCCACTGGGCCAAGGGAAATGCTCCCAAGATTTTTTTAGCATCACTGACCCCCACGCGTGATGCGAGGAGGTGAGCGGCAGGCCGCGTCTGATACCTGCGGGCGACGACGTACGTTGCAACATCACCCAGGTGTAGTGACTGGCACCAGCACGCAGTAGCATCAACCTGCAGCAACGGCAGCCGCAGGTAACGGTAGCGAGTAGTGGCAGCAGCAACCAGCAGCAGCTGCGGACAGCAACAGTAGCAGGCAGAAGCAGCAGCTCGCACGAGCCGGCAGCAGCAGCAGCTTGCAGTAGCAGCGCACAACAGCAGCCCGCAGCAGCAGCCTACACCAGCAGCAAGCAGCAACCGCAGCACGCAGTAGCTGTAGCAGCATGTAGTAGCAACAGCGTGCAGTAGCAGCAGCGGGCTACAGCAGACGCAGCAGCGAGCCGCAGCAGCAGCCAACTGCAACATTAGCAGTAGCAGTAGCGAGCAACTACTAGCAGCAGCCAGCAACAGCTGCTACTGCTCGCAGCCCGGAGCGAGCAAGCAGCGAACAGCAGCCCGCTGCTCCCAACGAGCAACAGCTCACTGCTGCGAGCGAGCAACAGCCCGCTGCTCAGAGCAGACAGTGGGCAACTGCCCGTAGTGACAAACGAAAAAAAAAAAACGAGAAGAAAAAATCACCCACCCCATTTTTCTCTCTGCCGCCGCTGTAGCAGCTACCTTAGCTGTTGCGGCAGCTACCTTAGCTACTGCAGCAGCCACAGCAGCCGCAGCAGCCCACAGCATCAGAATCTGCTGATACAACTGCAACCGTAGCAACAACAATAGCAGCAGTAGCCGCAGCCATAGGATCTGCAGCAGCTATTGCAGTAACAGCAGCAGCAGCACCTAAATCAGCACCAGCAGCAGCCGCAGCGGTAGCAGCACCAACAGCTGCAACAGTAGCAGCACAAGCATCAACAATAGCAGCAGCAACTGCAGCGGCTGCAGCTGCACCAGTAGTAGCAGTAACAGCAGCAGCAACAATGGCCCCAACAACCGTCGCTGCTGATGTCAGCATCCCGCTGCTAATGTCACTACTGATGTCATCAATAAAAAAAAAATAAAAAAGGGGAGAAAGGGAAGGGGGAAGATAACCAAAGGGTGGGTAGAACTCCCACAGCCCCAAGTCACTGATGATATCAGTTACACAAAGAGAAAAGAAGAAAAAAAAACAAGAGGCACCAAACCATGTCTGGTAGCCCAGGTGGGGAGGGGTCCTCCTCTATTGGGGGGACCCCCAACCCCCCTTTCTTGTAGCGACTGCAGTAGTAGCAGCAGCAGCAGCATTAAAAGCAGTAGCAACAGCAGCAGCAGCAGCAGCCGCAGCAGCAGCAGCAACAGCAACAGCAGCATGAGCAACAACAACAACAGTAGCAGCAGCAACAGCAGCCCACTAGAGTTGTTGGCGGCAACCCTGACCCCCTCCGCTCTTGAGCAACAGCTCGCTGCCTTGACGCAGCAGCTTGGAGCGCTAGAGCCATTAGCCTCCCAGACTGCCACCAGTGCGCCACCATCGTTCATCCCTCCAGGGCACGCCAACCCAGCTGTGCCTACTACCACGCACTACCTGGCACAACAGCAGACTCAGCGCCAGTGGCAGACTGTGACCTCCGTCCTTAGCCCCACTCTGGGCGCCGGCCGCAAGCAGAAGGACTTTGAGACGCCGCCACCGCCGCTTTAGGCCAGCGAGCAGAGCTCAGCTTTCGGATCTGGGCGCAAGGTGAGGGCCTGTGGGCATACTACACCCTCCCTTATGACCCCACCCAGGCCAACCAGCTGTATAACGCTGGTCACACCGTCCGTGCCCTCGTCCCAGTCGCCCCTCCAGCTTCCCGCCTGGCCTTAGAGCCTTTCCTCGGCGACTTCAGCACTGGCGCCATCCCAGACGCTGCAGCCGCATTTCACGTCCTCACCCGGCCCCATCGCCTATCCAACGACGCTGAGACCAGCCGTCTACTCCATGAGTTCAACTCCCTACACATGAGGGAGACTGAGACGGTCACCGCCTACTGGTAGCGGGCGGAGGACATCCTTCGTGGTCTCGGCGAATCTACCCCACCCCCTCTGTCCGCGCTCCTCGCCATCAAGCGCGGTGCCACCAGCGTGTACGTGGACGTCTTTGTGCACTACCCCCAGGACATCCTCTCCACCATGGCGGCCAAGGGTACCCTCATGCCCTGGGCATACGAGCTCTTCCTCCGCATTGAGGAAGCTCGTCTGGAGTCCCAGCTCCATCGCACGGAGGCTCTTGCATTCCCTGTCGTCGCCTCCATGGCCATCGCTTCCCCCGCCGCGGCTACCTCATCGTCTTCAGGGAAGGAGAAGAAGAGCTGAAACAAGAAAGGCGAGGGTCTGTCGCAATAGCAGCAGCAGCAGCGGTCGGCCGGGTCCAACGATGGTGGCCCGGTCTGCCACAATTGTGGCCAGCCTGGGCACGGGTGGTACACGTGCCCTCTCTTGACGGACGAGGCGTGCGTTATCGCCACCATGCGTCGCCAGCGGGAGCGTTGTCTCGCCTCTGCGGCTGTTGCTGCCGCTTGCCTTGACACCTCCACCTCATCCAGCAGCTCCGCCACTCCAAAAGCTCCGCCAGTCCCGCGGACACCTACGCTGCAGCAGTCCTATCCACAGTCGTCCACTCCTTCGTTCCCGTCACCGGCGCTTTCCCCCCCTTACCCGGGCTCCGGTGCCGTCACTCTACACTCGGTCTACACTCTCGGGCCATCCTCCCATGAGCGTCAAATGGAGCACTTCATCATGCTCCAACTTGGCCTGACGCGCCCTCCTCCCCAGGGAAGTGCGAGTTGCATCACCTCTTGCTCTCCTGCCTAGCATGGCTGAGACTGAACTACGATTGTATCCCGTTTCCTCGTCCATCTCCTTGTCTCCCGTGGTCTCCTCTACCCCTTCCTATGACGACGTTACGTGGATTGACGATTGGCAGCCTCGGTTAGTGCCTCCTTCCACCGCGTCCGCGTCCCTTGCTTGCTGCCATGTGACGGTTAGCGATCTGGCGACCCCGGTCCAGGACCCCGCTCACACCTGGATCATCGACTCTGGGGCCACCCATCACATCACGGCCTCTTCTGAGGCCTTCAGTATGCTCAGTCCAGTAGGCGTTGTCTCCGGTGTCTGGACGGGCTCCGAAAAAGTGTTGCCTGCCTGTGGTGTTGGCGTTGTTCGTTTCCGTGGTCCTGCCGGTGACGTCTTTCTGACCGATGTCCTCTTCGTCCCCGGTCTTGAGCTCAGCCTCCTGTCTGTCACTGCCCTTGACCGCATGGGCATGGACATTGTGCACTCGCGGGGTGTTGGCACTGTGTTGCTCCGTCCGTCTAGTCTCATAGTACTGCACTCCACCGCCCTTGGCAACCTGTGGCATGTGCCCCATCTCTCCTCCTGCCCTTCCTTCTCCTCCCCGTCGGCCGCCACAGGCCATGTGTTTGTCACCAACATGCTTTCTCCTTAGCACACTCGCCTCTTGCACTGCCGCCTTTGCCACGTCAACTCTACCTTTGTAGACAGCATGCTCCGTACCCAGCCGGCCAAGGGCCTTGACCCGGAGACTTTCTCCCTCCAATGCCCCACTCAGTGCATTAATTGTGCTCAGGGGAAGATGCACCGGTCCATGTACCCTTTGTCTTCCTCCCGTGCGTCCGCCCCTCTTGACATTGTCCATTCGGACGTCATGGGCCCGCTCCCCACCGAGTCTGTCAACGAGCACAGCCGCTATGTCCTCACCCTCACTGACGACTACTCTCGCTACCGCTGGGTCTTCTGCCTTTGGCGGAAGAGCGACGTCGCCCCAACCATCCAGGACTGGCTTGTCCTTGCGGAGCACGAGTGTGGCCGCTCTTTTCACCGCTTTCGCTCCGATCACGCTGGTGAGTACATGGGTGATGCCACGACCTTTCTCGCCTCATGCGGCATCCACCATGAGACATCCACGCCCTACACGCCTGCCCAGAACGGTGTCTCCAAACGGTGGAACCCTACCATGGCCAACGTCGTCCGCACCATGCGGGTCGAGTCCGCTCTCTCCAATGGCTTCTACTTTGAAACCATGGCCTACATGATCTGGGTCTGCAACCGGATTCCCCACGATCCCCTTCCCCGCCAGTCCACGCCTTACCAGCATTGGTGCGGTAAGCGTGCTGACCTCCGCCCGGCTCGCGTCTGGGGCTGCGTGGTCGTTGTGTGGCTGCCCGCCCCGCAGCAGGGTGGCAAACTCACCCCTCGCAGACATTCGTGCACCTTCCTCAGTGTCTGTCGTCAGTCCAAGGCCTGGCGCTTCTGGGATCCCTCCCAGCACTGCACTGTCGAGTCCCGGGATGCCCTCTTTTTCGAGGACCTGTTTCCTCACGACCTCATTCGCTACGGCTCGTCCGTGTCTATCCCGTCGCGTGGGTGAGTAAGTCCGTCCTCCGTCCTGCCGCTTCCGGGTGACACATACCCCAGTCCCTCTGAGCCGGCAGCCCCAGTCGCGTCCACTACTCCCTCTCAACCGGCAGCCCCAGTCGTGTCCACTGTTCCCTCTGAGTCGGCAGCCCCAGTCGCGTCTGCTGGTCCCTCCGGGCCCACCGCCCTAGTCGTTTCCGCTGGTCTCTCCGAGCCAACAGCCCCAAACACGTCCACTGGTCCCTCCGGGCCGACAACCCTAGTCTTGTCCGCTGGCCCCTTCGGGCCGGCAGCCCCAGACGCGTCCGCTAGTCCCTCCGAGCCAGCAGCCCCAGTCGCGTCCACTGGTCCCTCCGGACCGGCAGCCCCAGTCGCAACCTCCGGTCCCTCAGGACCGGCAGCCCAAGTCGCGTCCGCTGGTCCCTCCGGACCGACAGCTCTAGTCGCGTCCGCTGGTCCCTCCAGACCGACAGCTCCAGTTGTGTCCACTGGCCCTTACAGGCCAGCAGCTCTAGTCGAGCCCGCGGGCCCATCCGGACCAGCAACCCCGTCTGCCTCCAGTGACCCATCCGACTCCGTGCCATCTTCTGCCCTGCCACGCTACACACATGGCCAAGGCAGCAGCCTCCGATCCAAACCATCGATGAGTGCGAAGACTATCACACCACGCTACGTGGCGCCTCGACGCCCCGTGGCTCCACGTGTCTCCTTCACTCCCATGGTCGTGAGTGGGGACCCTGGCACCAAGGCCCTCGGCTTGACCACCTCGGCCATCATTGGAGACCTTCACCCGGGCTTCGCACTGGGCTACGCCATGCTTCATCACATGCACCGGCACGCTATCGTGGGTGTACTCACGTGCATCCCACCTGGGGCTCGAGATGGACACGCTCTCTCAGTCTATTCCACAGTACGCCCGGAGGACCCAACCACCCTACGCGAGGCACAAGCCTCTCGTAAGGCCGCACACTGGGACGCTGCGTGCGCCGATGAGCTTGCTGCTATCCAACAGTACCATGTGTATGACTTCGTCGACCTTCCTCCAGGTCAGAAGGCCATCGGCGCCAAGTGGGTCATTCGGCGCAAGTTGAAGCCTGACAAGTCCTTCGACAATTACAAGGCCTGCCTTACAGCCAAGGAGTTTGCCCACATTCCCGGGGTCAACTATGACCAGATCTTTGCCCCAGTTGGCAGGTTCTCCACTAGACGTGCGCTCTTCAGCCTGGTCGCCTAGCATGGGTGGGAGTTGCATCAGATGGATGTGAGCAACGCGTTTCTCCATGGCTCACTGGAGAGTGAGGAGCTCTACATGGTGTAGTCCCCAGGCTTCGACGACGGCACTAGGAGAGTCTAGCGACTGGGTAAGGCCCTCTATGGCCTGAAGCAGTCGCCTCGGTGCTCGAACCAAGAAATCAGGAGCACGCTCCTTCAGGGCAGGTTCCAGCGCAGCACCGCTGATCCTGCACTGTTTGTCAGTCCTGGAGGCCAGACTTTCGCCGCTGTTCTGGTTTATGTCCGCGATCTCCTCATGTGTCGCCAGTCACGGTTTCCATCCACCGTGTCAAGGACTTGCTGCATACCGCCTACCAGATGAAGGATCTCGGATCTGCCAGAGTTTTCTTGGGCATGGAGCTCGACCATGATCACTCCCAGGGCGTCCTGCACATCCACCAGGCCGCCTATGTGCAGACTCTGTCTACCCGCTTTGCGGAGGACCTGCCACTCGTGCCGACCGCATCCTCACCAATGTCACCCGATGGCCAGGTGAAGATGAAGAGTCCTGACCCAGTTGTTGTGGGGGAGCCAGTTGACGTGACCACGTACCTGCGAGTCATTGGGTCATTGATGTTCCTGGCGATGACAACGCGCCCAGACATCGCGTTCGACGTCAACCTCCTGGCTCAGTTTTCTCAAGAGCCATGTCACCTCCACTACGAGGCCGCGATCCGAGTATTTTGCTATGTCATCTCGACTCCTCGGCGAGGTCTCATGGTCTGCCGTCAATCGTCTGTGGTCGCGGTGGGCTACACCGACAGTGACTGGGCCGGCAGTTCGGACGATAAGAGTCGCACAGGCTGGATCTTTTTAATTGGCGGCATAGCTGTGTCCTGGCGTAGTGGCAAGCAGGTTTGCATTGCACACAGTACTGCTGAGGCTGAGTACATGGCTCTTGGCTCAAGCGCATGTGAGAGTGTGTTGCTACGTCGTTTGTTGTCCGAGTTGCGTCAGCCTGTTGCATCCATCACGTTGCATTGTGACAATGAGAGTGCCATGGCCATTGCCTACAATGACGGCATGCATCACACACGCATAAAGCAAATCAACGTTAAGTATGACTATGTGTGTTCGTTGTTGCATGACTGCAACATCAGCATCCTGTGGGTTGAGACAGCACGACAGTTGGCTGACTTCTTGACCAAGGCACTGAAGCACGACTCGTTAAAGAAGGCTGTGAGTTCGGTCGGCGTGCGTCCGTGAGTGGCTCTCTTTGTCCTTACTTGCATTTCAGCGTGGCTTGAGGGAGTCTAGTCGTTGACTGTGTCTCTGCCCGCACATGTACACTACGCTTGTGAGGCATGGGGGAATGTTGGTTTTCGCGCATCTCTCATTGAACTCTGTTGTGTCCTCCCGGCTTGTGTACATTGGCGTGCAGATGACTGACGGCGAGACTCGACGCTACTGGAGTGTGACTCGGTAGAGCCCGCACGCGCTGAGGCCCACGCAATACTCGCTGGAGCCTCCTCCCTTCGACAATGCGCTCTGCTCCATCGGCAGGCCTCCTTGGCAATCGGGCTGCCGGCGGTCACTGTCACTGCAGATGCTGTTTCCATGCACCTAGCTCTAGTTCTGGTTTTAACATTGCGTTTGCATCGTCATGCTCTGTCTAGGGTCCATGTCTCCTGCTGTGTGGCCCTTCTTGGCATCACCGATTCTCGTAGGCACTGCCTGGGTTCGGGAAGCCATTTTTGCTCTTTGCTGCTATTTTTCTAGCTGATTCTGACCGCAAGTCTGCATTTGCAGCGTTGGTGTTATGGTATGGTCAAGTTTTCAGGAAAAACGGACAACGCCCAGGTTTTGGGCTGTCGGGTGTCTGGCAAGGCTCACCGAGAAAACCCTGCCTGCCAGAAAATAGGTTTAGGACTATTTTCTGATTGGATGGTTAGCTGAGTAACAAGTTCTACACTAGTGGGGGGGAGCTAGAACTTGGAGGGGTCTCCCATTGTTGCTCATTCTTCATTCCCAACCAGTCACTTTCAGTTTTCAGCTGCTTTCTGGCGCTAACACTGGCACGCGTGTTTCTGAGAAACAAACCCAGAGCTTTCAGACTTAGACTCTAGAGCAGCAGATTGAGGGGGCAGCTGACTTAAGCAACGAGCGTGGAAGCCTGTTGGTATTTTGCGCATCTCTCATTCTGCTCTGTTGTGTCCTCCCGGCTTGTGAACATCAGGGTGCAGATGACTGACGGCGAGACTCGACACTGATGGAGTGTCGTCCGGTGGACCTGACGCACGCTAAGGTCTACTCGCAGTTTGCTGGAGCCTCCTCTCTTTGGCGACGTGCTCAGCTCCATCGGCAGGCCTCCTCGGCGGTCGTGCTGCCAGCGGTCACTGCCAGCGCAGTTGCTGTCTGCATACGTCCAGCTCGTCCCATCGCATCTGCATTTTCATGCTCTGTATAGGGTCCTTGTTGCATGTTGCATGGCCCTGTTCGGCATCTTGGACCATCATAGGCACTGTCTGGATTCGGGCAGTCATAACTCCTTGCTACTATTCTTCTAGCTACAGCTGCCTGCAGCTCGCTGCTCGCTACGAGCAGCGAGCTGCAGGCAGCGAGCTCGCTGCCCACTACAAGCAGCAAGCAGCGAGCTCGCTGCTCACAACTTGTCGGTCGTAGAAAAAAGCGAGCTCGTAGCGACGGGCAAGAAAAACAAAAAAACAGGGGGAAACAACCAAGCGACACTACACCATGGCTGCTAGCCCCGGTGAGGAGGGGTCCTCCTCTGTTGGAGGGACCCCTACCCCCCCTTTCCTGGAGCGACTGCAGCAGCATCAGTAGTAGCAGCAACAACAGCAGCAGCAGCAGCCGCAGCAGCACCGGCAGAAGCAGCAGCAATAGCAGCAGCCGCAGCAGCAGTAGCAATAGCAGCAACAGCAATAGCAGCACCAGTAGTAGCACCAGCAGCAGCACGAGCAGCAGCAGTAGCAGCAGTAGCAGCCCACTGGTGTCGTTGGCGGCAATCCTGATCCCCTCGCTTCTCTTCAGCAACAGCTCGCTGCCTTGGCGCAGCAGCTTGAAGCGCTACAGCCAATACCCGCCCAGACTGCCTCCAGTGTGCTACTGTCCTTTGTCCCTCCTGGGCATGCCAGTCTAGTTGTGTCTGCTGCCACGTACTACCTGGCATAGCAAGAGACTTAGCGCCAGCGGCAGACAGTGACCTCTGTCCTTGGCCCCACTCTGGGTGCCAGCCGCAGGCAGAAGGACTTTGAGACGCCGCCACCGCCGCTTCACGCTACGAACAGTTCCGGAGGTGGGAGCTCAGCTTCCGGATCCGGGCGCAGGGTGAGGGCCTGTGGGCATACTACACCCTCCTTTACGACTCCACCCATGCGGACCAGTTGTATGACGCTGGTCGCGCCGTCCGTGCCCTTGTCCCAGTGGCCCCTCTAGCTTCCCGCCTGGCCCTAGAGCCTTTCCTTGGCAACTTCACTGTTGGCTGCTACTACTGCTGCAGCTACTGCTCCTGCTTGCTACAGCCGCTGCTGCTACTACTGTTGCGGCCGGCTATTGCTGCTACCGCCGGCTGTTGCTGCTACTGCAAGCTGCTATGCGCTGCTGCTGCTGACGGCTACTGCTCGTTGCTTGCAGCAGCAGCAGCCCGCAGCAGCAATAGCCGGCAGCTGTAGTAGCGGCAGCGATCAGCAGCCGGCAGTAGCAGCAACGCACAACAGCTCGCAACACTAGCAGCCGGCGGCAGCAGCAGGAGCCGGCCGCAGCAGAAGCAGGAGTAGCGGCTGGAACAAACAGCAGCAACTGCTGCAGCAGTAGCAACAACCAACAGTGAAGTCGTCGAGGAAAGGCTCTAGGGCCAGGCGGGAAGCTGGAGGGGCGACTGGGACAAGGGCACGGACGGCGCGACCAGCGTCATATAACTGGTCGGCCTGGGTGGAGTCGTAAGGGAGGGTGTAGTATGCCCACAGGCCCTCACCCTGCGCCCAGATCCGGAAGCTGAGCTCCCAGCTCCGGAATTGCTCGCCGGCCTGAAGCGGCGGCGGCGGCGTCTCAAAGTCCTTCTGCCTGCGGCCGCCACCCAAAGTGGGGCCAAGGACAGAGGTCACTGTCTGCCGCTGGCGCGGAGTCTGCCGCAGGCGCTCAGTCCGCTGCTGTGCCAAGTAGTACGTGGCAGCAGACACAGCTGGACTGGCATTCCCAAGAGGGACGAAGGACGGTAGCACACTAGAGGCAGTCTGGGCGGCTACTGGCTATAGCGCTACAAGCTGATGTGCCAAGGCGGTGAGCTGTTGCTGAAGAGCAATGAGGGGGTCAGGATTGCCGCCAACGACACCAGTGGGCTGCTGCTACTGCTGCTGCTACTGCTGCTGCTGCTACTGCTGGTGCTGCAGCTGCTGCTGCTGCTGCTGCGGGTGCTGCTGCTGCTACTACTGCTGCGGCTACTGTTGCGGCTGCTGTTGCTACTGTTGTTGCTGTTGCTGCTACTGTTGTTGCTGCTGTTGCTGCTACTACTGTTGCTGCTGTTGTTGTGGCTGTTGCTGCTGCAGTCGCTGCAAGAAAGGGGGGTAGGGGTCCCTCCAACAAAGGAGGACCCGTCCTCACCAAGGCTACCAGCCATGGTGTAGTGTCGCTTGGTTGTTTCCGCCTCTTTTCTTGTTTTGTTTTTTTTTGTTGAGTGCTGCTGATGTCAGCAGTGACGTCAGCCAAGGATAGCTGACGTGAGCAGAGGCTAATGCGTGTCTGTAGTGCTACTAGTTTCCCCCTTGTGTTCGTTTTTTATTTGTTGTTGATGGCATCAGTAGTGACGGCAGTAGTGACAGCAGCGGACGGCCGCTGACATCAGCAGTGGTGGATGTAGTCGCTGCTGTGGGACTGCAGCCACGGTGTTGTTGGTGCTGCTGCCGCTGCTGCTACGGCTGCTACTGCTGCTGCGGTGGCTGGTACTGCTGCCGCTGTTGTTCCCGTGGCCGCTACAGTTGCTGCTGCTGCTGCGGCTGCTACGGCTGCTCTGGCCGCTGCTGCTGCTGTTGCTGCTGCTGTGGCTGCGGCTGCTGTTACTGCTACTACAGAAGTTGCTGTTGCTTGCTACGGCTGCGGCTGCGTCTGTGGCTGTTCCTGCAGTAGCTACTCCTGCTTGCTACCATTGCAGTTGCGGCTGCTGTTGGCTGCTGCTGCTGCTACTGCTGCTGCTTGCTGCGGCTGCGGCTGCAGCTGTTGCTGCTACTGCAATTGCTGTCGTTGCTTGCTACGGTTGCAGCAGCGGCTGCTGCTGCTGCTACTGCTGCTGCTGCTGCGGCTGCGTGCTGTGGCCGCTGCTGCTGTTGCTGCTGCAGCTATGGCTTCAGCCGCATTCGCTGCAGCCACAACAGCCGCAGCCGCAGCACTAACATCTACTCCGCCCCCTTTTTCCGCGCTCCTCACCATCAAGCGCAGTGCCACCAACGCGTACGCGGACGTCTTTGTACACTACCCCCAGGACGTCCTCTCCACCATGGCGACCCAGGGCACCCTCATGCCCTGGGCATATGAGCTCTTTCTCCGCATCGAGGAAGCTCGCCAGGAGTCCCAGCTCCATCGCACGAAGGCCCTTGCATCCCTTGCGGTTGCCTCCCCCGCCGCAGCTACCTCATTGTCTTCGGGGAAGAAGAAGAAGAGCCAGAACAAGAAAGGCAAGGGTCCGCCGCAGCAGCAGTAGCAGCAGTCGTCGACCGGGTCCAGCAGTGCTGGCTCAGTCTGCCACAACTGTGGTCAGCCCGGGCACGTCTGGTACACGTGCCCGCTCCCAACGGACAAGGCGCGCGTCATCGCCACCATGCGTCGCCAGCGGGAACGCCGTCTCGCCTGTGCCGCCGGCGCTGCTGCTGTCCCTTCCACTCCGACCTCGTCCAGCAGCTCTGCCACTCCGATAGCTCCGCCTGTCCCACTGACACCCGCGCCGCAGCAGTACTACCCACAGCCATCGATGCCTCCGCTTCCTTCGCTGGCTCAGTCCTCCTACTACCCGGGTTCTGGAGCCGTCACCCCGCACTCCGTCTACACTCACGGGGCGTCCTCCCGTGAGCGTCAGCTAGAGCAGTTCATCACGCTCCAGCTTGGCCTGCCTTGCCCTCCTCCCTACGGAAGTGTGAGTTGCATCACCTCTTGCCTTCCTACCCAGCCCTGTATGACTGAGACTGAGCTGCGGTCGTATCCCGTCTCCTCGTCAGTCTCATTGTCTCCCATGGTCCCCTCCAACCCCCTCCTTGATGACATTGTGTGGCTTAACGATTGGCAGTCTCGTTTCGCGCCTCCTTCTACCGCGTCCGCGTCCCTCGCTTGCTGCCATGTGACCGTTAGCGATCTGGGGACCCCTGTCCAGGACCCTGCTGAGACCTAGATCATTGACTCCGGGGCCACGCATCACATGAATGCCTCTCGTGAGGCCTTTAGTATGCTCGGCCCTGTAGGCGATGTCTCCGGTGTCCGGACGGGTTCCGGACAAGTGTTGCCTGTCCGTGGTGTTGGCGTCGTTCGTTTCCGTGGTCCTGCCGGTGATGTTTTTCTGACCGATGTCCTCTTCGTCCCTGGTCTCGAGCTCAGCCTTCTGTCCGTGACTGCCCTTGACCGCATGAGCATGGACGTTGTGCACTCGCGTGGTGTTGGCACTGTTTCGTTGCGTCCGTCTGGTCTTCTCGTCCTACACGCCACCGCCCGTGACAACCTGTGTTATGTTCCCCGCCTCTCCTCTTCTCCTTCCGTCTCCTCCCCGTCGGCCGCCACAGGCCATGTTTTTGTCCTCAGTACGCTGTCTCCTCAGCACACCCACCTCTTGCACCGCCGCCTTTGCCACTTCCACTCTGCCGCCGTAGAGAGCATGCTCCGTACCCAGCCAGCCAACGGCCTTGACCCGGAGACTTTCCCTCTCCCGTGTCCCAATGAGTGCATTGACTACGCTCAGGGGAAGATGCACCGGTCCACGTACCCCTTGTCTCCCTCCCGTGCCTCCGCCCCTCTCGACCTTGTCCACTCGGACGTCATGGGTCCTCTCTCCACCGAGTCCGTCGGCGAGCATGGTCGCTATGTCCTCACCCTCACGGATTACTATTCACGCTACCGATGGGTCTTCTGCCTCCGGCAGAAGAGCGATGTCGCCCGAGCCCTTCAGGATTGGCTTGTCCTCGCGGAACGCGAGTGTGGCCGCTCTCTTCGCCGGTTTCGCTCCAATCACGGTGGAAAGTAGATGGGTGAGGCCACGTCTCTTCTCGCCTCCCACGGGGTCCACCATGAGACGTCAGCGTCCTACACATCCGTCGAGAACGGCGTATCCGAGCGGTGGAACCGTACCATGGCGGATGCCGTCTGCACCATGCGGGTCGAGTCCGGTCTCTCTGATGGCTTCTATTTTGACGCCATGGCCTACATAACCTGGGTCTGGAACCGGATTCCCCACGGTCCCCTTCCCCGCCAGTCCACGCCATACCAGTACTAGTGCGTTCGGCGCGCTGACCTCCCCCCGGCTCGCATCTCGGGCTGCGTGGCCATTGTGTGGCTGCCCTCCCCACAGTAGGGCGGCAAGCTCGCCCCCCGCGGACGCCCCTGCACCTTCCTTAGTGTGTCTCGTCAGTCTAAGGCATGGCGCTTCTGGGACCCATCCCGACACTACATCATCGAGTCCCGCGATGCCCTCTTCTTTGAGGATCTGTTTCCCCGCGACCTCATCCACTCCGGCTCGCCGCTGTCCCTTCCGTCGCGTGGGGGAGTGGTGAGTCCGTCCTCCATCCTGTCGCTTCCGGGTCACACATCACTCCGTCCCTCTGAGCCGGTAGCCCCTGTCGCGTCCTCTGACCCTCCCGGGCCAGCAGTCCCAGTCGCGTTCGCTGGCCCTCTCGGGCCAGTAGTCCCAGCCGCATCCACGGGCACCTCCGAGCCAGCTGCCCCCGTCGAGTCCGCTGGCTCCTCCGGGCCGGCAGCCCTAGTCGCGTCCGCTGGCCCTTCCGGGCTAGTAGTCCCAGCCGCGTCCCCTGGCCCCTCCGGGCTAGCAGTTCCAGCTGCGTCCGTCGGCACCTCTGAGCCAGCTGTCCCAGTCGAGTCCACTAGCCCCTCCCGGCCGACAGCCCCAGTCGCATCCGCCGGCCCCTCCGAGCCGACAGCCCCAGTCGAGTCCGCTGGCCCCTCCGGGCCAACAGCCCCAGTCGCGTCCGCTGGCCCCTCCGGGCCGACAGCCCCAGTCGCGTCCGCTAGCCCCTCCGCGCCGGCATCCCCAGTCGCTTCCGTTGGCTCCTCCGGGCCAGTAGCCCCGTCCGTCTCCGTTGGCCCGTCGGACCCAGTGCCATCTCCTGCCCAACTGCGCTACACACGTGGCCCAGGCGGCAGCCTCTGACCTCGGCCGACACTGAGCGCGCAGACCGTCGCGCCACGTCCCGGGGCGCCTCGACCCCCTTGGCTCCACGTGTCTCCTCCACTCCCACGGTCGTGAGTGGGGACCTTGGCACGAAGGCTCTCGGCCTGACCACTTCGGCCATCATCGCAGACCTTCACCCAGGCTCTGCACTGGGCTACGTCATGCTTCATCACGAGCATCGGCATACTGTCATGGCTGCACTCGCCCGCATCCCACCTGGAGCTCGTGATGCACACGCCCTCTCAATCCGGTCCACAGCACGCTCGGAGGACCCAGCCACCCTTCGCGAGGCTCGAGCCTCTCCTGGGGCCACAAATTGGGACGCTGCCTGTGCCGAGGAGTTCGCTACTATCCGGCAGCACGACGTGTATGACCTCGTCGACCTCCCTCCATGTCGGAAGGCCATTGGTGCCAAGTGGGTCTTTCGGCGCAAGTGGAAGCCTGACAGGTCATTGGACAAGTACAAGGCCCGCCTCACAACAAAGGGGTTTTCTCAGGTCCCTGGGGTCGATTACGACCAGATCTTTGCCCCAATCGGTCGGTTCTCCACTAGCCGGGCGCTCTTCAGCATGGTTTCCCAGCATGGATGGGAGCTGCACCAGATGGATGTGAGCAACGCGTTTCTCCATGTCTCACTGGAGGGTGAGGAGCTCTACATGGTGCAGCCCCCAGGCTTCGACGACGGTCTTAGGAGAGTTTGGCGGCTGCGGAAGGCCCTCAATGGCCTGAAGCAGTCGCCTCGGTGCTGGAACCAGGAGATCAGCAGCACGCTCCTCCGTGGCGGCCTCCAGCGCAGCACCGCTCACCCCGCTCTGTTCGTCAGCCGGCGAGGTCAGACCTTTGCCGTAGTTCTGGTCTACGTCGACGATCTCCTCATTGCGTCGCCAGACACGGCCGCCATCCAGCGTGTCAAGGACTTGCTGCACGCCGCCTACCAGATGAAGGATCTCGGGTCTGCCCGAGTCTTCCTGGNCGACGACGGCACTGGGAGAGTTTGGCGGCTGCGGAAGGCCCTCTATGGCCTGAAGCAGTCGCCTCGGTGCTGGAACCAGGAGATCAGCAGCACGCTCCTCCGTGGCGGCCTCCAGCGCAGCACCGCTCACCCCGCTCTGTTCGTCAGCCGGCGAGGTCAGACCTTTGCCGTAGTTCTGGTCTACGTCGACGATCTCCTCATTGCGTCGCCAGACACGGCCGCCATCCAGCGTGTCAAGGACTTGCTGCACGCCGCCTACCAGATGAAGGATCTCGGGTCTGCCCGAGTCTTCCTGGCCATGGAACTCGAGCATGATCGCTCCTAGGGCATCCTACACATCCACCAGGCTGCTTATGTGCAGACCCTATCCACTCGCTTCACTGAGGACCTGCCCCTCGTGCCTAGAGCATGTTCACCGATGTCACCCGACGGCCAGGTGAAGCTGAAGAGTCCTTACCCAGCTGTTGTGGGGGAGCCAGTTGATGTGACCACGTATCTGCGTGTCATCGGGTCACTGATGTTCCTGGCGACGACGACGCGTCCAGACATCGCGTTTGCCGTCAACCTCCTAGCCCAGTTCTCTCATGAGCCGCATCACCTCCACTTCAAGGCCGCGATCCGAGTATTGCGCTATGTCGTCTCCACCCCTCGGCGAGGTTTCATGTTCCGCCACAATTGGAAATAATTTTAGGGCATGCAGGCCCATGCAAGAACGAACATGAGCTCTGTGTGTGAGTGCGATGCAGAACGGCAAGAATTTGGCTAAGTCTGGAACGCTGAATATAAAGAACAAGGAGAGTTTACAAATGAGCCCCTAGCGGGCTTAAGTAGGGGCGCCGGCAGCTAGCCGCACCGGGCCCCGTCACCCCCGCTGAGCCAAAACGGGTCAGAGGGGAGAACACACTGCGTACACCACGATAACAACAACGGTGGTCTCCTCGAGGCACCGGAACAGCTCTCTGAGTACCCGGGTCTCGACCACCGAGAAAATACGAACAGTGCCAGAAAACCTCAGAATCAGCGTCCAGTCATCACAGACGGCTTTCCGAACATCGNGGTGCAGTCCGGAGGCCCGTCGTGTCGTCACGCTCTCCTCTGCCATATACCCCGAATGTGGGTATATCGGTAAACTAGCAGTGTCGGTCGTGACGGGTGGAAGCCACACAAACCAACACTCCCCCTGGCTGACATAGCCGTCCACGCCAGAACGAATGAGCGAAGGCATGGAACAACAATGCATGACAAGCCATAACATGCATGAGTCTACTCGCACAAACACACACACAAGCTCGTCTGCTATGCATCTACGGTCTCCCTGGACACTGGCACAGCCCACCAAGTGTCTGGGTCTCGACCATGAGAGGAGTGATGCACACACACACACACAAACCATTGTCATGCACATCATACACATGTTAGAGGACAAGATGGTCTCCTCGTGACATTGGCGGTACCAGGGTCCGGGTCTCGACTACTACGAGCAATCCAACTCAATAGTATCATCATCCAAACACAGGATCAAGGGAAGATCTCCTCGTAACACGGGTGCAATGCACCACGTGTCCGGGTCTCGACCAACAGCTCGCATGCACAATGCCACACACAGTATAGCGACACACTAAGACATACGATCACATGGTCTCCTCGTGACACTGGTGCAATGCACCAAGTGTCCGGGTCTCGACCAACAGTGTGCTACCATCTGTATGCAGCTGTGCAGGCACGTAGCATGAGCCACATGCGGGATGTTGTAGATGCTCACAA
>SZWC01017603.1:38459-58848 GCA_023375785.1 Penium margaritaceum | reverse complement strand
GGGGGGAGGGAAAACCGTATGGGACAAGTGTATAGGGTAGTGTATCACTGTCCGGGTATTGAGTGCATTGTTTTCCTACACATGTGTATTTTATATTTGGATATGTTCCTTGGTTTGAGTGATCACACTAGTGTACACTAGTGTATTTTCATTTGCATTGTGCACTTGAGAACGAGTATATTCTCCAATATATTTATCTCATACAGATTTCCCTTTGGTCCCCCTCCCTCCTTCCCTTGCCCCCTTATCCCTGCATACACACCTTTCTCTCTGTCCACTGAGCCTATTGGTGTCAAAAATGGATACGCAAGTGCAAAATGTTTTCAAGAATTCACTAGAATTTCCGTTCACTACCCAACAGACTTACCTCATACACTTTTGGAGAGGGGAGGAGGGAGGGGGAGAATGTATGGGGCAAGTGAATGGGGTAGTGTATCACTGTGTGGATAGAAAGTGTATTGTTTTCATACACATGTGTATTTTATAGTTTGATATGTTCCTTCATGTGAGAGATCACTGATGGGAAGAGGGGGACGGGAGGAGGGAAAGTGTATGGGGCAAGTGTACGGGATAGTGTATCACTGTCCGGGTAGTAAGTTCATTTTTTCATGTACATGTGTGTTGTACATATGGATTTGTTCCTTGAAGTAAGTGAACATTAGTGTACACTTATGTATTTTAATTTGCATCGTGCACTTGAGTGCAAGCACACTTTCCAATACATTTGTCTCATACATATTTTCCTTCATTCTCCTCCCCTCCTCACCTCCTTATCCTTACCTACACACCTATTTCTCTTTCCAATGAGCCTGGTGGTATCAAAAATGGATATGAAATTATACGCAATGCTGCAGACTTCACTAGAATCTCAGTTCACTACTCAATACACTTACCTCATACACCTCTGGATAGGGGGGAGGGAGGGGGGAGAAAGTGTACGGGGAAGTGTAGCACTGTACAAGTATATGTGTATCGTTTTGATACACATGTGTATTTTTTTAGTTATACATGTTCCTTGGTGTGAATGATCACTGATGGGGAGAGGGAGGGAGGGGGAGGAGAAGGGAAAACTGTGTGTGATAATTGTATGGGGTAGTGTATCACTGTGTGGGTAGTAAGTCGGTCATTTTCATACACATGTGTATTGTTCAATTGGATATGTTCCTTGGTTTTATTGATCATATTGGTGTGAAATAATGCATTGTCATTTGCATTGTGCACTTTTCTGTGAGTACACTGTCTAATACATTTGTCTCATACTTATTTTCTTTGAGTCCCCCCTCCCCTCACCCCCTTACCCCTACCAATACACATATCTCTCTGTCCACTGAGCCTGGTGGTACAAAAAATAGATACATAAGTGTACACGTTTTCCCGTAATCTACTGTAATTTCCATTGAATATCCAATACACTTACCTCATACATTTTTAGAGAGGGAGGAGGAGGACAAGGGGGTTGTATGGGGTGACTGCATGAACTAGTGTATCACTGTCTGGGTAGTACGTGTATTGTATTCATACACATGTGTATGTTATATTTGGATGTTTCTTGGTGTGAGTGATCACTGATGGGTAGAGGGGGAGGAGAGGGGGAGGGGGGGATGAATCATTGTGTGGGTAATAAGTGCATTTTTTCACACATGTTTGGAGGAGTTTTATGAGCTAGTGTATTCTTTTTTTGTATTTTGATAAAGAGTGTTAAATTTAAAGGAAATTTCCTATTAAAGAAACTTATTTGGGGTGTTTCTTGGAAGCTTCAAGCACTTTGTGTCTCATGGAAGGAAGGTGTCCAGTCAATAGCTATATCCTTGTAGGAAGGTACCTGGTACTTTCATTTGTATGTGTATCATGCGTGTACATTGCTTGTAGAGCGTATGGATTTGGAGGGATTGGTTATGAATGAAATAGCAGGAAGGAATCACCAATTCATCCTAAAATCTACAAAAATGCAGCCAAGTGGTGGCATTCTAGCATTAAACTACACAGCCGTGGCATCCTACACACAAAGTTGGTTTCAAACTAAGAGCATGGTTCATTTCAACCTCAGAATCGTAACATGATTCATTTAATCTCCAAAAGTGGGGGCATGGTACGTTCAGCTCGCTGTGCATTTCTTAGGCCTGTTTTGTGCTCATGATATGCCTGGATGAAATTTTTGGTGCTTGTTCTTGTCTCTGCATTTATAATGTGCAGTGTTGCTTGTATCTCTGGTTGTGATACTTCTCGTCGTATTTCTCCCTGTGCATACATCACCTGTAGGTCATGGGGGAGTGTTAGTTTGTACGTCACTGATACATGTTGACCTCTGGGCTTGCTGCACACACATAACTCTCACAGGTGACTGATGAGCTACACAACAAATGGAGGCGTACCACCCACTGGTGACACCAATACTTGGAGAGACACAGAGGTAGTAGGATGATAGAGCAGCCAACAGGTTGATGCCCAGATAAATCTACGCAGAATTAACTGGGCATAGAAGTAACTACATCAGACTTGCATGCATCTGGTTGTTGGTTTGGATTGTACTATTGTCTCTTCATGCCAATTGAGGGGGGATGTCCCATCAGAATGAGGTAGCCCGGGTTTGATCCTGTAGGAAGAATGCTGCCGGATTTTGACCGGCATCACATTCTGAACTGTGGAAAAAAAGGTGCGGTTTGAGCCATGCTATGAGAGAATCTCTAAGTTTTAATGTGATCACGAGACTCACCCTGGCGTGGGGGAGCTTGACCTACCTGCTCCTGCTAGCCTTCACGTTGACTCTCTTGTCACGTACTCTTGCATCCACCAACAAAAATCCATGGCCATGCATTGTCTTCTTGCTCTCTCTGTGTGTGTGTGTGTGTGTGTGTGTGTGTGTGTGTGTGTGTGTGTGTGTGTGTGTGTGTGTGTGTGTGTGTGTGTGTGTGTGTGTGCGCGCGTGTGTGCGTGCGTGTGTGTGTGTGTGTGTGTGTGTATGTGTGTGTGTGTGTGTGTGTGTATGTGTGTGTGTGTGTGTGTGTGTATGTGTGTGTGTGTGTGTGTGTGTATGTGTGTGTGTGTGTGTGTGTGTATGTGTGTGTGTGTGTGTGTGTGTATGTGTGTGTGTGTGTGTGTGTGTGTGCGTGCGCGCGTGCGTGCGTGCGTGCTTGCGTGTGTACGTGTGTGCATGCGTGCGTACGTGCGTGCATGTGTGCGTGTGTATGTGCGTGTGTGCGTGCGTGCGTGCCTGCGTGCATACGTGCGTGAGTGCGTGTGTGCGTGCATACATGTGTGTGTGAATGCGTGCATGTTTGAACGTGTTGTTGCACATTGCCTTTGTGAGAAATTCAGCTCGCTGCTGTCGGGTATCCACCCAGATGACATAAACATCTCCTGCAATGATATGCTCATGCACAAAATAAAGCTCAGCGTTAATATGCTTCGTGCGCGTGTGATGCATGCCGGCATGCTCAGCATTTGGACTTCATGCTCTGGTTGTTGCAACCAGAGCATGAAGGTCATTGCTGAGCATGCCGGTGTATGAAGGTGTGATGTAGTAGATGGAAACACGTAGCTGCTGCTGCAGTTGAAAACTCAAAATACTCTCACAAGTGCCTATACCAAGCGCCACATACTCTGCCTCACTCGAGCTCTGTGCCACATATCCCTGTTTTCCACTCTTCCAAGAAAGGTGTATCTTTTACGGCTGTGTACAGTCCCACTGATTATAAAGGTGTATCTTGTACGGCTGTGTACATATGTTTTATGAGCCCATTCACTATTGGTATATCCCTCAATGACAACAGACTACTGAGCCCTGTGGCACAGCCCAAGTCTTGTTGTGTTGAATACTTATTGCAAGACACGCAGTGCGGCCTCTAGGTGACATGACCATGGATACTGTGAGAACTGGGCCAGAAAGTTCACTGCAAAAGCCACATCTGCCCTCGTACTCATTGCAAGGTACATGAGGGAACCAATGATGCAAAGGTTATTGGTCAAATCCACCAACTCCCCCAGCCTAGAAACATCTAATGTTATAAGCGACCTCCGACCCACAGGGGAAATCAGTGTCGACGCGGTCAGCACAGACTCAAGAAGGGATGAAAATATCTGTCCCAGGCCGTGCACATATGCAGCCTGGTGGACATGAAGAGTGCATCACTGGCGATCGCGCTCAAGTTCCATTCCCAAAACGACTCGAGCAGGTCCCAAGTCCTCCAACTTGTACACGAACAACAATGTCTTCACTGAGTGCACTACTGAGGTACTGGATGACGTGATCAGCAAGTCAACGACATACACAAGGATGGCAACGAGCAGATTAGACTGCTGACTCATAAAGAGCATAGGGTCAAATGCACTGCGTCGGTAATCCCCCTTCTCAAGGGTCGAGGTAATCTCCTGGTTCCACCAGCGTGGCGACTACTCCAAGCTGTAGAGGACCTTCTGCAAATGCCACACTTTTCTAGTGCTATCGGTAAACCCCGGTGGCTGCACCATATGAATCTCGTCCTCCAGATGTCTGTGCAAGAAGGTATTGTTCACGTACATCTGCTCCAGTTCCCAGTCGTGGTGAGCAACAAGGCTGAGGAGTGCCCGTGCTGTAGTATACCGTCCCACTCGTGCAAACGTCACATCAAAATGGATGCCTAGGACCTAGGAGAACCCCTTTGCCATGAGGCACACCTTGTAGCGGTCGAATGTGCTATCGGGCTTTTGCTTTCGTCAGAAGACCCAACGCGCAGACAACACTTTGCGCCCAAGTTGGAGATCCACCAACTCACAGACAGCATGCTCGTCCAAGGTATCGAGTTCCTCATGCATGGCTGCCATCCATAGTGGGGCATCACACGATTCTTGCACATCACACACTGTGGTGGGCTCCGGCGACATTGAGACTGCTCTAGTAGTGGCATGACACTCGGTAACACTGCTTGAAAAAGGTGCTTCAACGGGACACTGGAACTCTCCCATAATGAGGGAGTATCCAATACCTGTGTTGGGATGCACAACCCCGGTGGCCAGCCCAAGGGCATCAAGGCCGGTGGGGTGAGGTAAGGACCCTGAATGTGGCTGAGACATGAAAAGGACCGAGTGAGAGGTTTTTATGGCAAGATGAACTGATGGCACTAGGGCAAGCAGAGAGAGCATGCGACCGCCCCCCACAGACAAGTGGGGACACGGGCAGAGGCGCGGCTGAGGGCACAGGCGCAACGACAACAGGGGACGATGTAGGCACCGTTGGGGGGACAGGCGTAAAGGAGACAGGGATGGACCAAGAGAGGATGTCGGATATCAAGCAAAGACTGACCCCGAGGATGGGAGAACAGCATCAGACAGAGATGATGATGACAATGTCGGAGACGGAGGAGGGGCAGACAGTGGACGAGGGAATATCAGATGATGACAATGACGGTAGGAACATAGCAGAGGGATGAGATACAGGTAGCACCAGCAGACAAGGCGATGAGGGTGAGACCGAGATGAACGGATCCCCGCAGCCAAAAGAGCCAAGAGAAGATGGACGGAGAGGCACAACGATCGAGGTGGCAAAGAAAGACCGACTCAAAGAACAGAGCATCCCGTGACTCAACAAAACGGTGATGCTGGGGATCCTAGAAATGCCAGGCCTTGGATTGGACAGAGAAACCAAGGAAGGGACAAAGGCGACCGCATGGAGACAGCCTCCCATTGCGGACGTCTTCAGGGACCAAATCGGCGACGATGCAGTCCCTGACCCAAGCAGGGTGAAGGTCATCACTATAGCCATGCCACCGCTCGAACAGAGTGGCTGACTGAGGGAGAGGACCATGGGGAACACGGTTCCAAACCCAGGTCATGTAGCTCATTGCCTCAAAGGCAAAGAGCGAGGAAAGACAGGATTCATAAAGCAGGGCACGCATGTCGTCCGCAAGTGTGCGGTTCTAGCGCTCAGACACCCCATTTTGTTGGGAAGTGTAAGGGGTGGTGAGCTCAATGCACACACCATGAGACTCAAGAAGGCGAGCTGTGGAGCCAATGAACTCACCACCGTGGTCACTGCAAAAGCCGCGTAGGGATTGCTAACTGGCACGTTCAGCATAAACGAGCCAAGTGTAAAGAACAGGAAAAACATCACTCTTCTCAAAGGAGAGCAAAGACCCAATGATAACGGTAGAAATCATTGGTGAGACAAAGGACATAGCGACCTTTCCCCCCTAGAAAGTCATTGAGCAGGGGCTCCATGACATTTGTATGAACACGATCATGGGGATGCATGGACTGACTATAAGAGGATAAAAATAGGAAGTGGTGCATCATGCCTTGGATAAGGCACTCAGTAGAGCAAGGCAGCTGGAAGGAATCAAAGTGAAGACCAAGCACAGACTGAAGTCAGAGCATGCTAGTAAAGGCGTCCGTGTGTACATGGCCAAGGCGATGATGCAAATAGCAAACATGCTCTGGTGAGAGCGAGGGAGTGACATGAACAAGAGAAGCGCCGGCAGAGGCACAGGCTGGAGCGAACGAGGGCATGCAATACAGCCCTCACAATGAACACCATGCAAGACAGCGTGACTGGCCAAACGTAGTCAGACCGTACCAACATTGCAATTGGTAGAGAATTTCATACCCGATTCGTCCACGGTACTGACAGAAAGCAAGCTGACCTCAAGAGAGGGCACATACAGCACATCAAGCAGGTACACATCACCACTGAGACCCATAAAATGCACAAAGCCAACATTCTGGACAGGGAGCATCTGGCCAGACCGAGTGCAGACAAAATGAACGGAGCCAATGGGACCGATAGTGATAAACGCAACACAAACGGAGTTCATGTGGTGGATGGCCCCAGAATCAAGGGTCCAGAAGCCCCCAGACACACGAACAGATGGGAGAACACTACGTGTTGCGACAGTACTGACAGTGGGAACAGGTGGCATAAACTGAGGTAGCAAGATAATGAGGAAGACTGACCGACTTCCACAACTCAATCCATGAGACACACGCTGGCACACTCCCCAGACCCCCTCCCGCCCCCCCCAAAGGGTCACCACATAAGGCAGGATCAGACTGACACATATGACCTCTGGGGCGTGCAGTCACACTCTCACCTCCCTGATCATGGAGACAAAGCAGGAGTGGGCGACAGACTGCTCTAGCTGACATTCGCCCTCAGGCGTTGCTGATGTGACAAGTTGGGAGGAGACCGAGGGAGCAGGCAACAGGAGCAACATCGTGTAGTTGGACAAGAACCAAGGCGGTAGCATGTACACAGAGGAAGGGAGCCTGGTGGAGAACAGGGTGTCGTAGGATGGCGGCCACCTCCAGGGATAAGGAAATGGAGGAAAACGGGTAGTCGTTTCCGTCGAGGAGTGTGCGTACGCCGCCGAGGAGGTGAAGCTGGAACAAGAGCCGGAGGACGAAACGGACAAGGATGAACTAGTAATGCTAGCCCAGTGAGCACAATTTGCACCAGCCAAGCAGGCATCGTTAGGAGGAGCAAGAAAGTCTCTGCCACTGTGCTTGGTTGAGCCACATTTCCAGGAGACAAAAAAGCCGATTAGTGTGCGAGAGGAATCCTCCTTCTTCTTGTCCTTTCCTTTGCCACATTTGCTCCTGCCGCGTCCACAACTCTGAACGGCATGGTGAGCAGCACCAGAAGAAGAACCGGATGAGGAGGAAAGTGAGGCAGGGGAGGATGGAGAAGTGGAGGCGTTAACAGTTGCAACACCAGTGACTGTACAGCGGTGCAGAAACTGGTTATGTAAGCTTATCCAGCAAGCATCGAGGCGCTCAGTGACAAAGTCCCACAGTGCAACGACCCCTGGTGGAGAATTTAGGGGAATTGGCTGTTCCGCCAGGTGCACCAGCTTGTCCACCTTGACCTCCCTGAGAATATCTGAATGCTCTAGAATTAGGGCGTTCACCATGGTGAGAACGGCCGCGATCTGACCGGGTGCTGCAACTCCAAGCTCACAAAGGAGCTTGATGCCACGAGCCTAATAATGGACATTCAGGGTGCTTTGGGTGGCCCGGCCGGTGATGGTGGAGCAGCGACGCAGCAAGGCATAGGCACCAACGGGGTTGGAAGCAGTGCGATTGGCAGGATTGGAAATGTAGGTGCCAACATTGTCCATGAGATGCTCAGACACAGTGGTGATGAGGGTGTACATGTCGCGTGCGGACTCAGAGGGGACAGGCACAAAAGGGGGGCTGGCAGCAGGGTCAGCAGGGAAGTAATACTCCCATAGTTTTTTCCCTTGGGCCCAGGCACTGAAGCGCACTAACCAAGTAGAGAAGACTAGGCCAGGGGTGAGCACAGGTGGCTGAGAGTAGAAGTCATATTGGCATGGCGCTGGTGCAGTGTGCAGGGTGGCAGAGCAGGTGGAGCCAGACGAGGCAGATGTAACAAGATCTGAGGTGGAGAGGCCAGAGGTGGCAGACTCTGTCACAGGCACGGTAGGGACGGCAGGGAGAGATGAAGCAGGCAAGCGCGCAAAAGCCATTGTAGTGACCTCATCTGCAAGCTTACCACGGTCGTCTGCCCGCGCCTAGAGACACTCCTCAGCTACACACTGAGCCTCACAAGCAATAAATAGCTCACACTATACCTCTGCGATGAATGACTCATCGTCGCTAGGCATGGCGACTAACGACTCTGCCAAAAAGAAAATTTTGACAGAGTTTTCCCCGCCCCAGAGGGCATGGGAAAGTCAGGAAGGGTGTGGAATAGTCTTTGCTGTGCTGCACGATAGCCCGTCCTCAAAGACGTATCCCAGGCATATCAAAGAAGAGATAAGGCAAGAAAGGTGGGGTGCCGAGCGTCCTAAGCAAGAGGCAGTGAAGAACGGATGAAAAGGCAGCAGCAGTGAGGATGGAGAAGGAGGAAACAGGGGGATTCCAAGGCAAAGGCCCCCTGACAAGGTTGCAGCGCTCACGGTCGATGCTGCTGCTGTGGCGGAGATGAGGGCAACAATCGAAGTACGGACAATGGAGGGGTCTATTGCTGCTGTAGTAACAGCTGCTTCCATGGAGATGCAATAGGCGATGCAGCAGAGGCGATGGCAGATTCGGCAGATGTGGCAGCAGAAGCTACCTTGGCTGTGGCTACCGTTAGCTTCTGCGCAAGGTCAGCCGCTGCTGCTGCCACCAGCCCAAGTGCCTCTGCAGCTTCGGTGCAAGCTTCAATGGCACGACCAGTGGAAGTTACAATGGACGCACATGCTGCACGCGCTGCCGCTGTGAAAGTGGTGGACGCTGAGGCTACAGCGTCAATGACACCTGCTGCCACCCCACAGAACACAAGCATGTACGATGCAACGGGAAGGAGGGCCTCCTCATCAGACTCGGCAGTCGTTGTGCTAGTGGAGGGATAACTACTGCGCTGACTGGTTGGTGGGGAGTGTCTTACCACCTCTTGACGAGGTTGGGCCGGTGTTGGTGGTGCGGCGGTGTGCTGTGGTGGAGATCCGCCGTCAATGGTAGACCGCCACCAAGCATGACGTAATGACTCGCGTGCATCGTAGTGAGTGACGACCTTGTCCGCTCCGGACTGCTACGACTGCGCCAGGTTGAAAACTGGGCATCAACTGATGCTGCCACTGAAGTCACTGATGGTGATGATGTTGGTGCAGTATTTCTTTCGCTGTTGCTATTTTCTCTTGCTGTTGCTGTTGTTGCTGCTTCTGTTGATGTCACTGCTAATGATGCATTGGTGTGTGTAATTGCAAGTGATGGCTGCAGGATAGCTGGCACTGCCACGGCTATTAGCTGGCTGCCACGGCTTTCGTGGAAGTGCTGTGATTACAACTGTAGTCGACGGCACTACTGCTGCTTACGCTGCTATCGCTATTGCTATGGATGCAACATCTATGGAAGTGCTACTAGTGGTGCTACTGATATTGCTGGTGCTGACGGATGCAGAGCTGACAGCAATGTTTATGCGGCTAACGCTATTTAAGTTGTGAATCCAGCAGGGCCTCAGATGCTGCTGCTGGTGATGCTACTACTACCACTAATACTGGTGCTGCTGCTACTGCAATTGCAGATACCGCTGATATAAACAATAGTTTCTGTGTCAAAAGCATCACTGCTAGTGCCGTGGTTCTTCCAGTGAAGTTGTTGCTGCCACCACGGCTGCTTCGCTCGCTGGTAGCTTATGCAATGTACATTAGAGTTGCGGTGTCACACCACTCCCGTTTAGGACATACGAGTCGTGGCAGCATGTGCCACGTTAGCCTCGCCGCAACTGCGCAATGGGTTGCACGTGCAGGGGAAAGCAGGCTGCAGCTGGAGGAGATGCGAAGTGCTGCCGAAAATGGCTGCGCATTTGTGCACCTTGCATGCACCATCGACCTAAAGGCAACATGGATTAAATTCCATAGCAGGTGGACTGAGACCAGGCCCTAGTGCTCTGAGATGTTGCTGTAGGAAGATAGTTGCAGCGATGATAGTGGTGGCGGAGGTAGCCCCAGGTTTGGGGCAATGTCGTGAGACATGAGAGGTAGAGTTAATCAAAGGACTTTCATACACTAGGTGAAGTGTGTATAATGTTCTTTACCAAAGTAGAAAGCTTTCATGTAAGGTACTCCTCAGTATATTTGTTGTAGTGAATTGATCAATAGTGGTTTAGGAGAGGGGAGAGGGGGGACAGTTGAAAGTGTATATTGGGAATACAAGTGGAGGTGTATGGTTGGATATGTGGGTTGTGTGTAGATATATACACTTCTTATGCTCATGAGTCTGATGTGATCAGACTCATGAGGTGATTGTGTATGGCTGGATGTGTGGGTTGTGTGTAGAAATGTGTACCTGTGTATGCTGGTTTGAGTAATGGTTTTGAAGTTGGTTGGTGGTCGTTGGGTGTGGAGAGGGGGAGGGGGGAGGAGGGAGGTGTGGGGGGTAGAAAGTGTACGTGGGAAGTGTGAGTGGATGTGCATGGTTGGGTGTATGGGATGTGTGTAGAGATTTGTACTTGTCTATATTGGTTTGAGTGTTGCGTTTGAGATTGTTAAGTGATGATTGGATGAGGAGGGGGGGAAGGGGGTGGGGGTGGAAAGTGTATGTGGGGATTATATGTAGACGTGTATTGTTGGGTGTGTAGGTTGTGTGTAGAAATATACACTTTTGTACGATGGCTCTAGTTCATTTGGTGAGTGGTGGTTGAAAGTGTACATGGGAATTGCATGTGGAGGTGTATGGTTTGATAGGTGGGTTGTGTGTAGAGGTATGAACTTGTGTATGTTCCTTTGAGTGATGTGGTCAATGGTGGTTGGGAGGAGGATGTTTGGAGTGGAAAGTGTTGAAATTTTCCCCTCCGCATGCCCAAGCCTGGCGCCAGGAGGCGCTGACGAGCCGCCAGAGAGAGGAAATTCCTCGCCGGTGGATCTAGCAGCTCGATGATTGATTGGATGCTAAAATGGATTATTGCCTCTTGATGAGTCGCTGAACCCGGTTGAATTTGTTTCACCGGAATCGGACAAGTATCGAGGGATGTATGGTCTTCCAAAGTTGGGATGTACGTGGCGGCTCTCAGAGCCGGCCGCGACTCGACTTCCTGCGCATAGTCGACCGGACCGAGTAACAAAACTTCCATCTGGAGGCTTTGCTCCGGAAGGTCTGCCGTCCGGTGGATAATCCACCGGATCCTGTAGTGCAGTTTGTTACTGAGGAACTTGGCCAAAATCCTGGCTCGGAGTCCAAAACTCAGTAGAACGTTTTGTTACTCGGGGACTTTGTCAAAATTCTGACTGCAGGCCCGCGGACAGGTTTCAAACCTTGTCACACCCCATCACCAAGCAGGACCCAAAAGTGGGAAAGGTACATAGAAACAGTACAGAAGACTCCTACACCATGTGCAATGGGATCTGCGCCTTGGGAAAGGCGCTTCGCACGTGAAGAAAGGCGCCACAGCGTGTGCACACCATGGAGGCGTTAGGCGTTTCTGTGGTGGGTGAGAACTGCGCTTCTGCAAGCGTAACTTGCGCTATGTTTGACCGAATTGCGGGCGGCTTGGTGCGATGGAGAGCTCATGACTAGCCCTATAATTTTTTTTTGTGTTAATGTACAAAAACTAACGCAAAACTACGCTATTCCCCTCGCAAAATGACTGTCTATAAATTCCTGCTCAGATAGCGTGAGGCGACCAGAAAGCTCATGCTCAGTCTCAAATTCACCCAAAACAGAAGACGTGAATCATTTAAGACAATCAGACCAATTTCGGGACCGCACCACATGAATTCCTGAAAGAAAGTGTATGTGTAGAGTGAATGTAAATGTGTATGGTTAGATGCGTAAGTTGTGTGTAGAAATGTGCAGGTTGGTTTGTGTAATGTGTTTGAGATTGGTCGGTGGTCGTAGGTGGTGGGAGTAGAAATTGTATGTGGAGATTGTACATGGGGGGTTATCAATGGATTTATGGGATGTGTGCAGAAATGTTTACTTGTGTATACTGATTTGAGTGTTGTGTTTGAGGTTTTTTTGTGGTGATTGGATGAGGAAGGGAGGAAGGAGGAGGGAGTGGGATAGAAAGTGCATGTGGAGATTGTAAGTGGAAGTGTGTTGTTTGTTGTGTGGATTGTGTGTAGAGATATTAACTTTTACATGATGGTTTTGAGTTTTTTGTTTGTGTTGATTGAGTTTTTATGTCAGAACTGTAAGCGATTGTGTATGGATTGACGTGTGTGTTGTGTGTATAAAAGTGTACTAGTGTATGTTGATTTGATATCATTTTGTGGAGGGGGAAGGGGGGTGTGGAGGTAGAAATTGTATGTGCAGATTGTATGTTGAGGTGTATCAAAGGGATATGGTATGTGTGGCGAAATATGTGTTTTTTGTCTTGATTTGAGTGATGTGTTAGATTTTTTTTATGGTGACTGGGAAGATCATAGTTCTACTTTGGTGTAAGTGTACATGGGGAGTGCATAAGGAGATGCAAGAATGGATGACTGTGTTGAGGGTTGAAACAAACAATTTTTTATGATATTGTGTGCATAAGGTGTGACTGAAGTATGATTGTGACTTGTTTGGTGAACTTGTGCACAAAAATCGAACAAGTAGTTGTACAATATATTGATTTCATTATGATTGAAGGTGTGTACTAGCTTATAAATTTATAAATCTATAGACCATCAATTTTGATTGCTTGATCTAAAGAAATCCACAAATATATCTCTTATAATTTCCTTCCAATAAAGATAAAAATAATATGAGATATTTGGTATTTTCTCGTGTGAAAGTTCTCAACACTTGACATATTGGGTAAAAAAGACAAACTATTTTACTCGATTACAGTCATAGTGAACAATGTCGTTTTAATAGATATCGTATATCTGTAATTGAATTCATTTTGGTTAGCAGAGAGTTATCACTCGTTTTCTTACCTGTTTAGAGGGATTGTCATGAAATTCAAAACAAAAAAACTATTATTTAGGGGGATTGTCGTGACACAATAGACATAACTATTGCAGCCGCTCGAGTGGCGGTGAATAAATCGAGCCTGTCCGTGGAGTGACAGGCTGGCTGCTTAATGGTACAGGCGGCACAACTGCATTCAGCCATACGGTCAACAATCGACCTCGGCCAGCAGCGAAGCCCGACGCCCGAGTAGTCGGGCTTCGCCGCCGAAGCCCGAATACTCGGGTGTAGGACTTTGCCGCCATATGAGGTTGACTAGCGACGATTCCCTGGAAGGTTTTTTTACAAAAATTGTCTCTTTTTCCATCAATCACCATTTGATGACGGTTTTCCATAGACCACCGTTCAATTAAGGAATCGATAGAGATCAATCAGCTGTTAATGACCAACATTTATCCGGTCACATCTTTTGGATGACCACATCCGACTGTCGATCTACATGAATCGACGGTAATAGGGCATCGTATCAAAGTGTGCACTTGTGTGGATCTCGATGTTTCTCATGCATTGTTTGTCGTCAACTTCCACCAACACTTGCCACATATACTTCTCCACTAGAGGCGGGGGGTGTGGTTGGCAGTAGAATTCAGAACCCCCCCCCCCTGCCCCCTTCCCCTATCAAAACTGAAATGTATGAGGTAAATTCCAATGTTGCCCTTGGTACCACAGATAACGCTACATTGATGTTCAAAACAAACATCAATGTAGTCCATTTCCAGGGCATCGAGATGGGTGCACTAGAATTACTACAGATCTGAGCTATCCCATGCTACAAAATCCAACAATTAACCATATTTTACACCAACAATTTTACATGGTCGATGAAAGGCAATATTCACGTCACTTTTGAAATCATTCATAAAAAAATCTCACTACAAACTTCACAGATTGTCAACATAGTATTCACTGATCGTATGCAAGTGAGAATACACTCAGCATTATTCCAGACGTTTAATTCTGAATTACTGTAAAAGTATTCATTCACAATCAATGAAAAAATGGTGTTTTCAGTATTATCCTGGACTATTTGCTACCAGCATTAGCTATTCCACATGGAATCAGCAATGACATGGCCGAAAAGAAGAATGGTTATTGGTGCACATAGAAGAACACATTTTCTACTTCTTACCACAACCACGCTTAGCTGCCTTGTCCATAGAACCAGGGAATTTTGTGCTGGAGGCACGAGCAGGGGCATTGCCACTACTAAGGGCTGCATTCTTATCAAGACTAGCGTTGGTGGCAGCCTCTGCACCTCCCTCGTCTGCTTGAGTAGTAGGTGTTTCTGGTATTGGAACTGTGCCATGAGTGGCTTCTCCTGCAAGTGTTTCTTCAGCTGCAAATGTTGTCTCTGCTGCAGGTGTTGGAGTTGAAGATGCTGCTACAAGTTAGGATGTTCCTGCTGCAGCCGCTATTGTTGTTGCATCTGCCCCAACAGCTGCTGCACGTGCTGTCTGGCTGCGGCTGCTCTGCCTGCTGCCAGAAGCCACAGCAGGGGTCTCTTCTTGCATGTGTACATGGTGAGCATGCGGTGGCATGGGTGTGTTTACAGGAACATGGATGTTTTCTTGCACTTCTACAATATCATCATCTCCCTCCGCTGCATTGAAGTAATCCTCTTCATCCTCCCTCGCCCCACTGTCACTGCTATCCTCTTCACCCACATTCAGGAGCTCCACCTCCTCTCTCTCTCCTCCATGATCTCCCCATCTTCTTCACTGACCTCTCCATCATCTGCTTCTGATTTTTCTTCTCCATCTACTACAGTTGTCTGCTGCTTTTCTGCTCGCCCGCTCTTGCCATAGTGCTTGTGCAACCTCACATTGTAGCAGAAGAGCAGCTCCAACGTTGACACAAACAAGCGGTTCCTACGTGCAGTGTGCACAAGCTCATGTGTGAAGAACACTCTCTTACATTCAGAAGATGAACACGGTTGAGAAAAAACTTTCAGAGTGAGGTCATGCAACGTGGGTGTGCAGTGCATGTAGTTGACGTGAAATTCCACCGGGATCATGCTCCTGCACTGCACCTTTGCCACAGCAGCCACAGCCTTTGCATTCTTGGATGCAATGACAGAAGGGACTGGGTTGACCATGATTGGCCTCTCATGCAGCAGGTCATCATCCTTCTCAGCCGGCACACGTGCATTTGTCACCGCTTGCCATACTTGCATGGATGCAGAATCCAGTGAAATATCCTCATCGAAGGGCTCGGGATGCATGCGTCTTGCTGCGGAATACAACGGACATGACATTTCCTTTTTCCAGCATGCGTTGAGCCTGGCCAGGGCAAACCGCACGTGAGACTTAGCCACTTTGGATGGCTTCCTGCCCTTCCTCTCACACAGAACTTTCATTTCTTCAGAACAGTCCATAAGGCCCTCATAGATCTCACCTGCTGAACCACCCCTTCCGTCTGCCACCCCCAATGCCCGCACCAGTGGCTCCAAAAGATCTCGGAGCTGGTGTACCTTAACCCAGAAGACACGACGACGGATGAGCCGCCGCACCTCCTTCTTCCTGGCTTTGAATCGTGCATCCCTCCATATCCCCATCTACTTCCATAGATCTGTGTCCACCATTATCTCCAGGTTCAAGCAGGAAGTAAACCATCTCAAAGGTAGAGGAAAACCTTGCCTCACAGTGTGGCACAAGCATCTTTCCTCCAGTCCTTTCACAAAGCCATGAGTAAGGCAAGTTGTTGTTCCACACATACAACACCACCTTTTTGCATCGACAAATGATGGCCGCACCCCAGTCGCTCTTTGCAATGTCTTTCATGACAAGGTCGATGTTGTGCGTGCAGCGCCCTTGGAAAAACAGCTGTGGGTACTTCTCCTTGAGTCCAGTGAATGTTTTTTTTGTTGGTAGATGTGTTGTCACAAATCACAGAAACCACCTTGCCAACCTCCATGATGTCGATGGCTTCTTCAATCATGCTAGCAGTATGATCTATGTCCCGGCTGAGGCCACTGGCGTTGTACAAAAATAGGTGGACGGACCCTTGGACATTGAAGGCCATTGCGTTGTATATGGGTCTGACATGGCGGTCAGACCACTCGTCCATGGCTACAAAACAGCCGTCGATATCCCGTGCCTGCTTTAACAGAGCATCGAGCTCCTCCAGCTCCCTATCCAGCTTCGGGAGCAGGTCCTTGACAACTCTGGTGTGGCCGGGTAGCCTGAAGCCAGAGGTGGTTTTGCGAGAAGATTTCACCACCTCCAGCATCACTGATTCACGACAGAAGGATATTGGTGCTGCTTGGATAGCCATCAGCTTGACAATGTTAAGCTAGCACCTGTCGTTGTGGCCATGCTCAAGGTGTTGATCCATGCTTGACTACCTGAATGAGGATTCTCTTTTGATGTAAAAAATGGGTACCATTTTGGAGGGACTGGCTATGGTGTGGCTGTCCTTGGGGTTGGACTATCAAGGGGTAGGTGTGACATTGTCACTTTCGGCCTCCAGCAGGACCCCAGCTGTGCTCCCCCTCTCATGCTTCTCCCACAACTTCACCCAAGCCACAGGTTCATTATTTGTTCCCCATTCTAGTCCAAGTCCCTTGAACAGCTAGATGTTCTGAGGTTTCCATCCAGCATGTGGGCCAGCCTCACGGTCCAACCCGAGTGCATCTCACATTTTGGGTGGTGCGTATAGGCACTTCCCAATGTTGTGGTTGTCGCCGATGAAATGGCCGTGGATGCTGTCACATGTCCCGGAATTGACGGTGCCACATGATTCGCATCCCCAGCCAGCTTTCTTGGTCTTTCTGGGTTTGGGCTCATAGTGCTTTCTCAACTCCTTTGTGAGGTAGTCTTTGCTGCACTGGAGTTTTCAAGGTGGATTCCACCGAGATACGTCAAAGGAGGCATCCGTCACACCAGATGATGGAGTTGGTGACTGGATTGTGCCAGCGGCAGAGGTGGCACCTCTTGACGACTGAGAAGATAGGACGCCTTTCTATTGTGACACGAAGTGTCACACCAGACAATGAGCAGAAGGGTGGCGTGTTACTGCCACCGATGGGCTATGAACCACCGGGACGATACTCGAGCCATTGAGTATGACCCATACACCATTGCGCATCCGCTGTCGTCTGAGTGTGATGAAACGAGTTCATTGGTTTTTTTTCACGTTATGAAAAACGACTGTGCAAACCGTGATTAGACATCGTGAACCAATGGTGGAGCCATAAGAAAGATGATTCCAATGTTTTCATTGGACTCAAATGTTTTTTTGGCCTCATGTGAGATTCTCCATCATCATGTCACTTCTAAGGCTTTTGCGTTATGAAAATGAATTCAAAAACCACAACTAGACATTGTAAACCGATGGTGGAGCCATGTGAATGACGATTCCAATTCTGTCATTGTGGGTTTGTATGATTCGTACTCCCTTTTATTGTGTTAAAAAGGCTCCAAAACAATTATCCAGTCTAACGGTTGATAGATTGTACACCCAAACATTGAACACTTTGATGCTATTCGTCCACTGAATTCAGACAAACTGATGACGTTTGAATCAACCAGTGGATTTCTATTCATGGCTGATCTGTATCATGCATGCATGGACATCTGCTTGCTTGGTGCAGTGCAGAAAATGCTGTGGCTAATCCATCAAAGTAGGCTTGCACGGTGGAGGCATCCAGCACGGACGTGAAATGTCCGTTTTTGCAAAAATACCCAAGTCCCTGGACACAGCTGCCCAGTCTCCAAAATGGCCAAACTTAGGTGTCCCAGTTTGTGTTTTGGCCCTTCAACTCAACAAAATGGCAACGATGTAGGCTTTTGCGACATTGTCGATGTAGGACTCCTAAAACATGCAACGAGGACAACATTGGTGAGTGCATATGGAAGTGTAGTCTTTACGGTGTCGTGTCGAAGAAAATTATACAAACGTGTGACCAGGGAACCTTCGTGGATATGTCTTGAACAAAACACAATAGTTCAAAGTGAAGCCAAATACACCTCTGAACAGTCATGCACCACCTCATACACTCCATACGTACACATTGTTGAATCCAGGGAGGGAGGGGTGGGGGAGGAGCGAACTTGAAAGACGGGTCTGAAGTTACCGTTGTTCTTGGCCAGTCCCGAAAAAAAAGCTTCACTTCTTAGAAGGCCTTTGAAATTTAAAGGTAATTCATTCTGAGCCCAATGCGCTCAAACAAACCAAGAAGTAGGTCTACAAGAACAGGCCAACAGATGGTAGGTTTTCATTTTAAATCGTTATGATCTCTGTTATTTTATTTTCAAATAATGGTTTAAGAGCCTTGTGTAAAATCTTGACATTTGTTTCTCACATACTTTAAAAGGAATAAAACGAAGCTTCACCTAATTATATTGAATTTTATGTGATTTGTGTGATAAAAATAAATGAAAGTTCTTGAAAATGAGAATCATGGTGAGATGCCTTTGTGCAAAGAGTGAATGGAAACTTTTGATATTGTGTATTTTGGAAGCTACTTGCCACCTTCCATTGTTCAGGGATGATATGTAGGGAAGTTTCTTAGTAACTTCTCATGTAGGGTTAAGTGTGGTGTGCACCGTTTGAGTAGTGTGTGAATTTGGGGTGATTGGTTCTAAACGGGGCACGACCCCTAATGTGTGGAAAGAGTTCCCTCATTGCGGCTCTGATACCAGTAGCTAATGGCAAGAGAGACGAGGGAAGAGCTTAGAGACACTTGTCACACACAAGAGAGCGAGAAGACAATGCATGGCCATGGATTGTCATTGGTGGGCGCGAGAGTATGTGACAAGAGAGTCAATGAAAACGTTAGCGGGAGCAGGTGGGTCGAGCTCCCGCATGGTCGGGTGAGATGCGAACTCACCTTTAACCATGGGGTTTTTCCTATGGTGCATCTCGAACCACACCTGCTTGTCCACAGTTCAGAATATGCTGCCGTTCAAAATCCAGCAGCATTCTGTGTATAGGGTCAGACCCGGCCTACCTCATTCTGACGAGACATCCCCCCCTAATCGGCATGAAGAGGTAAGAGTACAATCCAAAGCAACGAACCAGATGCAAGTCTGACGTAGTTAATTCCATGCAATTGCAGTGTGAAATTCCATGGAGATCTGGGCCTCAACCTGTTGGCTGCTCTGTCATCCCACTGCCTCAGCGTCTCTCCAAGAATTGGTGTCACCAGCAGGTGGTATGCCGCCATGTGCCGTGTATCTTGTGAGTCACCTGTGAGAGTGATGTGTGTGCAGCAAGCCAAGAGGTCAACATGTGTCAGTGACGCACAAACTAACACGGTTCACTGAGTGTACAAATGTGGGGGCATGGGACCAATTGAACCCATACAAAGACTCAAACTCTCAGTCTCTTACCTCCTTAAAGTGACTGAAGCCCTCGTGTCAGAACCTCACTGAGAACCTATATACTGGGAGGGACACGTCGGTGAGTATAACTCCCCGTCGTGAATGATGCACGCCAAGAAGTCCGACCTCTTGCATATACAGAGGCGGCTACTCAACATGGCATAGAATTAATCTGGCCACCTAGCCCCCTAAGGATCAGCACCCGGATGGTATACTGAGACTCCCCCAACAACCTACATGCAGATTGGACATGGCCCTTCCATACTTAAGTGTCTAAGAGCAAACGTTCCTCACGAACAAGACCAACAAGAAGATTTATGACCAGGAACAACTATGTGGCCAGAGGCCACTAATGAATATGTGTTGATGCTGACATGGCATGCGAGCTTCACCACAGATGGCTCCCGCCTTGTCGAACAGAGTTCCAAAGCAGTGACACCACTCACTCCCCTGTGCATGTGTGATGTAGTGAGCATGTGTAACAAGACAAAACGGCATCATAGGTGTGATGGTCCACCAATTGTACCGCAAAAACTGACAAGGACTGGCAAGTGGGAAGTTCTTGGTGGCCATTTGTTTTGTCGGACTTTGCCACTTGCCTCCGGCTCATAGTGGTGGGTGTGTGTGTGTGTGTGTGTGTGTGTGTGTGTGTGTGTGTGTGTGTGTATGTGTGTGTGTGTGTGTGTGTGTGTGTGTGTGTG